>JASDQU010508180.1:31389-48749 GCA_032191745.1 Picea mariana
ACATTTAAATATATTAAAACACATACCATTATACATCAAACAAACTTGGGTCCATTACCCAAACCTTTGTGCTACCAGAATTCGCTACCAGAATTTCTCCAAGGGTTGACATAAATATACAATATCACTCTCCAATGGTTCACATCAATGACAACCAACAATCCATACCAATTGTCCATCAACCTAAGCCAACTGCCTGACATGCACTAGTTAACAATTCCTTTAAGCACTGGAAATTCTCTTCACACTTAGCACTCCATTCAAACTTTACTCCTTTCTTTTGCAAATATGTTATTGGGTGTGCAATTGTTGGAAACATCGACCACACTAAGAGGGGGGTGAATCAGTGTGTGGATATTTTTAGACTTATTTCAAAACTTTATTTAGCAACCACCTCACACATTATTATTCATTCACAATTAGCTACTTGCATATATCAACAACATACATCAATAATATATAAATATAAACCATCCCCATAATGAACACAAAGAACATCATATATATGTGTAAGATTTTTGTATTATGTGTTTACATGAGACTACAATATCTGAGGTTTATCAACACCAACTGAAAAGAGCACCAACTCCAAGAGAGTACCAACTGTCAATACAAGACCCAGTTTGCAGATCTCAACACCAACTGAGATGTGAGGAATCCAACCCTCAAGTACAAGACCCAGCTTGTGGAAAGAAAACAATCTATCAACAAATATGTGACCTATCTATACTGAAACACATGTATGTACGCTCCCTGCCTATACTACAACATTCATATGTACGCTACCTATCCTTTGTCATCTTGTGTACACCCTCAAAGAACTAGGGTTTCTAGTTGTCTACAACTATGAAACTTTGTTGTCTCTATCACATCCACCTGTAACCTGTTACTGCATCCAACCTATGTCATATGTACTGATGCAGGAGTATCATAAGAAAGCACAAAAGCGGAGGAAAATTGGATATGCACCAGTGTGTGTTTTGAGGACGTTTTGAATTTGAAAGGATGAAGCATTTATGTGATATCTGGAAAATATACATTTTCTTTTATGGGTTGGAAATTGTAACGCGGATATTGAGCAGTTTCTCTCATCTTCCAGTTGTTAAAAATTAATGTAATGAATGTAAAGTAGATGTAGGCTTTAGTTCGATTAGATAGCTTGATTAGTAGGAGGGAAAACTCGAAAAAAGAAAAATATCCCTCATATGTATTATATTGTATCATTATTCTCATATATTGTAAGCGTAATTGTAAGAAGTTGTAGAGAAAGAGAATAAGAGAGCAGAGAAGAACAAATATTTTAAAAGTTGTATAAGCAGATAGTTGTTGCTATAGAATCCATGTACATAAGCACTTGAATAAATATATGAATTATTTGATCCAAGTTCATGGTGTACTAATGGTTATTGTTTGCATCTACTAAATGGTATGTTTATAGTTTGCTTATATGCTCTGTTATGCATTTGTTTCAATTCTTTGTGTGCATGATTTCATGTTGAATGTATGAAGTTTGTAAGAGGGAGAATATGAGTTTCAATTGTTTCTCGTCCTGATAATTTCTGCAAGGAGTGCAGTGAAAGTCCGCAAGGAGTGCGTTGACAAGATTTTGAGTTTTACTTCAGAAAAGATCAGGAGAGATAGAGTTATTCTCATACCATCAGAAGTGCAAGGATAGCACAAATCCGCCCTAGGTGTGCACAGGTAGGTTTAAGTCTGATACTTTTCCAACCAGGTGAGGGGTTGAAGAACCGCTGTCGCAAGGAGTGTGCACAATTATCCCCTAGAATCCTTGATTTTGCAGCAAGAACCAAGCTTAGGAGGGATAGAGGCTTCGAAGAAGTTCGAAGGAAGGACGAGGTTTGGAGTCACCTTGCAGAAATCAAGATCAGGGGTTTTGATAATTAGAATGGACGGTTGAGTTTCTCAGAGGGAGGAACGTTGATACCCATGCACCGTTAGATCCAGCGGAGTTGCGGGGAGGATAAGGTCGAGTGTCTTTTAGAACTCGCAAGATCAAGAAGGATTAGTAGCCGTTAGATCTTAATCAACGAGAGTCGTTGATTGGAGATTGGAATTTCAAAATTTTGGGAGTAGGAAGTGTGGAGGAAGCTATTTCGGGAATCCTCGATACGCGAATTCCTGAAAAATTTTGAACCGTCAAATCTGAGGAGGTTCAGGACCGTTGATCTGTGGATAAGAAGTCGTGAGTTCAGACTTCGGGAAAAATAAGAGGAGTCACATCGTGAACTCACGAGATGTGAAATCCTGACGCGCTCAAAAGTGGACCCTAGGGTTAGATTGGAGGTCATATGATAGAAGCATAAGTGAGGAGCTAAAGACCCATTATCCCATTTTGGGGTTTCAGGATTTAAAGGAGTCGAGGGGAATCACAATAGAAATCATGAAGTCACAAAATTCGAAACACCTTTTTGGGTCAAGTTAGTGGTCACGCTGAGTGGTCGCATGGGGTGGGGGTTCATGCCTATTGCTTGTTTGCGCAGGCATAACTTATAAGAAGGACTCATGGTATTATTTGCACTGAAGGTTTCAGTGGGAACTAAAGAGCCATTTTGGCTCAAGGAAATAGAAAGATCCAAAGACCGGGAGGTCACGCGGAACCTGCTGAGGTAGGGGTTCTGCGTCAGGTGGTATCAGAGCTTACAACTTTTGTTTCATGTAAAGGGAAGACAGAGGATAGTTGTGATGGAATTCTGCATAGACATATTGAAACAATGCCGCCAAGGAGACATCAAGAGAGACCCATGCCCGATCCAGCCATGAAAAAGGAAATGAGAGAACTTCATGCTCGATTGGATGCTATGGAGACAACATAGAGACGAACACCTAATACTGGAGATATCAGTGAGGCCGAAAGTGAAAAAAAAGTTGGAGTCTAAGAAGGAGTTGTAGACGAAGATGCTATAGAGGAACGTCTATTCAAAGTTGTTGCAAGAATACGGGCCAGAGAAAAAATGGACATCCCGATGTATGAAGGAAACTTAGACGTTGAGGAGCTGCTAGATTGGTTTAGAGCTCTGGATAAATACTTCAACTATGAGGATATCGAAGAAGACAGGAAAGTAAAACACGCAGTCACTAGACTAAAATGGCATGCAACACTGTGGTGGGATGAGTTGCACGTTGATAGGCGTTGCAAAGGAAAACAAAGAATCAAAAGTTGGCATAGGATGGTCGCAAAGATGAAAGCCAATTTTATACCTAGAGATTACCAAATTAATCTGTTTCAAAGAATGCAGAATTTGAGACAGAAAGGGATGACAGTGAAGGAATACACTGAGGAGTTTTACAGGATAAACATCAAAGCTGGTCATCACGAGAGTGATGATGAAAAAGTTTCCAGATACATGAATGGTCTGAGATATGACATTCAGGATGAGATGAGCATGGTGACAATCATAAATGTGGAAGATTCTTATCATATCACTCTGAAAGATGAAGAGAAATTGGCCCAAAAATAAGGTCAAAGGGGTAGAGGTAGAAGTCAGAGCAGAGGCAAAGCAATTTCCCAGGACATAGTACAAAAGCCCAAGGATGAAGAAAATAAACCTCGTAATCACCTAGAAAGGGGAGGAAGCTCGCAAAGAGGACAGTATACCGATAGGAACACGTTTCCTCGAGAAAGAGGAAGAGTAAGAGGCAGAGGTGGTGAAATAAAGTGTTTTGTCTGTGGAAATATCAGACACAAATATTTTGAATGTCCCGATAGAAAAAGATATGGAGGAGGTGAAGCTCACATTTCAGAAGCACAGAGGTGAAATGTTGACGCAGAAGATGCAGAAGGCGGAAGGTCCTTAATGATGAGGAAAATTCTCTTGAAGCCAGAGAAAGAGATAGAGAATCCATTCCAAAGGAACAACTTGTTCAGAACTTCTTGCAAGACCAAGGATACAGTATGCAAGGTAATTGTGGACAGTGGAAGCACAGATAATCTAGTATCCATGGAAATGGTGGAAAAGATGGAATTGGAAATAGTTGCACATCCGAGCCCATACAAGGTTTTGTGGTTGCAAAAAGGACATCAGGTAACTGTCACTAAACAATGTTTAGTTGAATTTAAGATAGGGGGATACGGATATGAGATATTATGTGATGTTATTCCCATGGATGTCTTTCATCTTTTGTTGGGGAGACCGTCACAATATGATAGAAATGTTATTCATGACGGAAGAAAGAACAAATACACCTTGGAGAAGAATGGTAGGACACATATGTTGCTGCCAATTGAAGACAAGAAGGTGAAAGAATAAACAAGAAATATTATACTTCTAATGAGTGAGAAGCAACTTCTGGATGAAGTCAAGAAAGATGAAGAAATGCAGTTTGTTGTGGTGAGAAAACCTAGAGTCATCTTGACCAATACCTTGATAGATGATCTACCTGAGGAAATTCAAGAAATGATGGGGAATTTAGCTGATATAGTGGTGGAAAATTTACCTTATTCATTGTCTCCCATCAGAAGTATAAGCCATCACATTGAACTTATACCAAGAGCAAGTTTACCAAACAAAGAAGCGTATAGATTGGCGTCGTGGGAGAATGAAGAGGTGAAGAAGCAAGTCCAAGATTTGATGGACAAAGGGTAGATCGGAGAAAGCTTGAGTCCATGCATTGTGCCAACTGTATTAAGTCCAAATAAGGATGGTGGATGGATAATGTGTACAGATTCGAGGGATATAAACAAAATCACCATCAGGTATAGATTTCCTTTACCCATGATGGATGACTTGATGGATTACTTGAGTGGAGCAAAGTTTTTTTCAAAAATCGATTTGAAAAGAGGATATCATCAAATTAGAATGAGGGAAGGTGATGAATGGAAGACAACATTCAAGAAGAATGAAGGACTGTATGAATGGCTTGTCATGTCGTTTGGTTTGACGAATGCGCCAAGTACTTTTATGAGATTAATGAACGAAGTCTTGAAGGATTTCATTGGAAAGTTTGTAATTGTGTATCTTGATGTTATACTGATCTTCAGTAAGACTGAGGAAGAACATTTGAGACACCTAACTCTAGTGATGAGGAGTTTGCAGCAACAGAAGTTGTTGATAAATCTGAAGAAGTCATCTTTCATGAAGAAGGAACCCATTTATTTGGGTTTTGTGATCTCTTCAAATGAGTTAAATATGGATCCTGAAAAGGTAAAAGAAATCAAATATTGGTCATCGCCAAGGAATATCTTTGAAGTCATAAGCTTCCATGGACTAGCTAGTTTTTACAGGAAGTTCATCAGAAATTTTAGTGGAATTTGTGCTCCAATAATGGACACCATCAAGAAAAGACATAAATCTTTTCACTGGACAGAGGAAGCAGAGAAAGGTTTCAAATTTTTGAAGGAGAAGATAATTGAACAGTCAGTTCTAGTTCTACCGGATTTTAGTAAGAAATTTCAAGTGAGATGTGACACAAGTGGATTTGTGATTGGAGCAGTCCTTAGTCAAGACAATAGACCATTTGCATACTTCAGTGAGAAGCTCATGAATGATGCCAAGAGAAATTATTCCACGTATGATAAAGAGTTTTATGCAGTCATACAAGCGTTGAAGAAATGGAGGCACTACCTGGTTCTGAAAGAGTTCGTTTTGTATAGTGACAACCATTCTTTACAATTTGTAACCAAAAAAGAAAAATTGAACCAGAAGCATGCAAAATGGGTTGAATTTATGCAAAAATTTAATTTTTTTATAAAGCACATTTATGGAAATGCTAACAAGGTTGTTGATGCATTGAGCAGGAAATGTTTGATTCTACAGGAGTTTCGTGTGAATACCTTAGGTTTTGACAGCCTTAAGGAGATGTACAAAGGTGATTCAAATTTTAAGGATGCTTATGAAGCATGTGAGAATCTTGTTCTGAGAGACAGAAGCCAATGGATTGAATACTTGATCTAGGATGGATTTCTATTCAAAGGAAATCAGTTGTGTATCCCGAAGAGTTCTATGAGAGAAAACCTTTTAAAGGAAAAGCATAGTGGAGGATTGGCTAGACATTTTGGCCATGACAAAACATTTGTGCAACTGAACAATTTGTACTATTGGCTAGGGATGAGGACAGATGTCAAGAAAAATGTCAACAAATGTAGAATTTGTCAGCACGCAAAAGGGAAAAGACAGAATACATGATTTTATCAACCATTTCCAGTACGAGAGAGGTCGTGGGATGCGGTAAGCATGGATTTTGTGTTAGGACTGCCAAGGACACAGAGAGGTTGTGATTCCATATTCATGGTGGTTGAAAGATTCTAAAAAATGGCACATTTCATTCCATGTCAGAAAACCAATGATGCAACACACATTGCAAATCTGTTTTTCAAAGAAGTTGTTCGACTTCATGGCTTACCCAAGAGTATTGTTTCAGATCGAGATACCAAATTTGTTGGTCATTTCTAGAGGATGCTATGGAAGAAGCTGGGGACGAATTTATCTTTTAGCTCAACATATCACCCTCAGACGGATGGACAGACTGAGGTAGTAAATCGAAGCTTGGGAGATTTATTAAGGAGTTTAGTAGCTGAACATCATAGTTAGTGGGATCAGATTATGCCGCAAGCGAAATTTTCATATAATGACTCAGCTAATAGAAGCACAGGACAAAGTCCATTCCAGATAATGTATGGAATGCAACCGAGAGGAGTATCTAATTTGAGAGACTTAGAGTAGAATGAGTTCAGAAGTGCTAGAGCAAAAGATTTTGCAGCAGAAATGCAAGAGATCCACAGTAATATTAAAGAATGGTTGCAGAGTTCCAACCAGGAATACAAGCGTAGAGCATATCAACATAGAAGAGAGCTTCAGTTTGAAGTGGGAGATTTGGTCTTAGTGCATCTAAGAAAGGAAAGGTTCCCAAGGGGAACATATAATAAGCTAAAGATGAAAAAGATAGGGTCGTGTAAGATTCTGACAAAAAAATGAGGCAAATTCTTATGAGATAGAATTGCCAGATGATGTGGGCATATCACCCATATTCAACGTAGCATATTTGTGTCCATATAGAGCAGAGGAAGCAAATGGGGCACAGAATCAGAAGGAAATTCAGTGGGTCAAACAGATGCTTGTAGCTGAAAAGTTGCAGAAGGAAAAGATCATTGATCGGAGAGTTGGTAAGAAGACCCAGATGAAGACATATTTTGAATATTTGGTAAAATGGAAAGGACACCCGATTGAGGATGCCAGTTGGGAAAGTGAAGCAGATATACAGAAACATGGACAAATGGTGCAGGAGCTCATGGATAAGAGTCCATGATTTTTTCAGCCAGAGGAGTATGATGGAGGAGCATCGTAAGCGCAAAAGCGAAGGACAGTGCACCAGCGCGTGTTTTGAGGACATTTTGAATTTGAAAGGATAAATAATTTATGTGATATATAGAAAAGATACATTTTCTTTTATGGGTTGGAAATTGTAATGTGGATATTGAGCAGTTGCTCTCATCTGCCGGTTATAAACAATTAATGTAATGAATGTAAAGTAGATGTAGGCTTTAATTCGATTATATAGCTTGAGTAGTAGGAGGGAAAACTCAAAAAAGAAAAAGCTCCCTCATATGTATTGTATTGTATCATTATTCTCATATATTGTAAGAGTAATTGTAAGAAGTTGTAGAGCAAGAGAATAGGAGAGCAGAGAAGAACAAAGATTGTAGAAGTTGTATAAGAAGATAATTGTTGCTATAGAATCCATGTACATAAGCACTTGAATAAATATATGAATTCTTTGATCCAAGTTCATGGTGTACTGATGGTTACTATTTGCATCTATTGAATGGTATGTTTATATTTTTCTTATATGCTCTGTTATGAATTTGTTTCAATGCTTTGTGTGCATGATTTCATGTTGAATGTATGAAGTCTGTAAGAGGGAGAATATGAGTTTCAATTGTTTCTCGTCCTGAGAATTCTTGCAAGGAGTGCAGTGAAAGTCCACAAGGATTGTGTTGACAATATTATGAGTTTTACTTCAGAAAATCTTAGGAGAGATAGAGTTATTCTCATACCATCAGAAGTGCAAGGATAGCACAAAGTCGCGCAAGGTGTGCACAGGCGGGTTTAAGTATGAGACTTTTCCAACCATGTGAGGGGTTGAAGAACTATTGTCGCAAGTAGTGCGCACAATGATCCCCTAGAATCCTTGAGTTTGTAGCAAGAACCAAGCTCAGGAGGGATAGAGGCTTCAGAGAAGTTTGAAGGAAGGATGAGGTTTGGAGTCACCTCGCAGAAATCAAGATCATGGGTTTTAAGAATTAGAACGAATGGTTGAGTTTCTCAAAGGGAGGAATGTCGATACCCATGGACCGTTAGATCTAGTGGAGTTGCGGGGAGGATAAGGTCAAGTGTATTTCATCACTCACAAGCTCAGGAAGGATTAGTATCTGTTATATATGAATCAATGAGAGTCGTTGATTGGAGATTGGAATTTCGGCATTTCGGGAGTAGGAAGTGTGGAGGAAGATGTTTGGGGAATCCCTGATATGCGAAGTCTCGAAAAAATCTGGACCATCAGATTTGAGGAGGTTTAGGACCGTTGATCTATGGATAAGAAGTCGTGAGTTCAAACTTTGGGAAAAACTAGAGGAGTCACATCGTGAACTCACGAGGTGCGAAATCCTGATGCGCTCAGAGGTGGACCCCAGGGTTAGATTGGAGGTCATATGATAGAAACATAAGGGAGGAGCTAAAGACCCATTATCCCATTTCGAGGTTTCAAGAATCGAAGGAGCCAGAGGGATTCACAATAGAAATCACGAAGTCACGAAATCCGAAACACATTTTTGGGTCAAGTCAGTGGTCACACCGAGTGGTCGCGTGGTGTGGGGGTTCACTCCTAGTTCTTGTTCGCGCAGGTGTAAATTCTAAGAAGGACCTGTGGTATTATTTTCATTGACAATTCCAGTGGGATATAAAGAGCCATTTCGGATCAAGGAAATAGAAAGATCCAAAGACCGGGAGGTCACGCAGAACCTGCTAAGATAGGGGTGTTGTGTCAGGTACCATGTCATCAATGAAGAAACTCCAACAGCCTATGCATTTCCCTGATGCATACATCATATCCCTCAACCATATCAGAATTGTACCATACATAAGAATGATGCTTACTCAGCCAACCAACTAGCAGATACCATATCCAGATCTCAAAACAACCATACCAAAAATGCTTCAAGCATTCACCATACCATAAGCAGATCTAAAGAATAAAAAAAAACATGTAACCATACCAAAACTTTTGTAGATGATCTGAACCTGTAGAATGATGACCTGAGAACTTGCTTCAAACTTTATGGACCTGGAATAAACATCTACTCAGGTTTTCATGGCCTCTTTATATGTATGCAACATGTTCTCCTTCATCCCGTAGATGTACATGACCTGGCCTTCTGTGGCCCGCGTATTGTATGTGACCTGGCCTTCTACATCCCGTGTATAACTTCAAAAAACTAGGGTTTTCTTCAGATTCTACAACTCAACAACTTTCGCCATCAACTCTCCTTTGCTACCTCAGACTTGTGTAACTTCATATGTATCAATGATTACCTGCAATAAACCTTTCACAAAATAATGGATCTTCAATGTGCTCAATAGATCGATCACAATAATAAACCCTTGCTCTCTTATTTATACTCTCCAAGTAGCTTCTTTTGGGGGTTATCTTCTAACCAACTTACTTCTTTTAGGGATAACCTAATTCTAACTAATTTTTCCACTTAACAGCCACTTTATCCACAAATAGTAAATTCTTCACTTCTAGTTGCAACTAGTTTATTTTTAATTATTTTCTTATTGCAACAACTTAACCCATGATTAACTCCCAGTTAAAACCACTTTGACTAGTCAACTTCTTCTAGGAGTTTCTAGAGTAATTTGACTTCTTTGACCTTCTAGGGGCTTCTAGATAAATCATGAGGGTTCTCCAACTTCACTAAGACATATATCTTCAACCGTGAGGAACTACGTGATGTACCACATATCACCGAAAAATAACACGACATGTATTATCTATTATAACCATGATTTTCATAACTAGAGTTAGAGGTTTTTCCAAATCTTTCAAATTCATGCCATGATATTGGGAAAATCAAGGCATTCCTAGATGATTCATAGTTAGTGTGTCAAGGTTTATGAGGTCAGTAATCGAATAAAGAATGACTTGAAATGTCAGCAAGGGGTCTAGCCATAAGTTGGTTTAAAAGGGTGTATTGTCTTTTTCATAAAACACTATCATAAAAAGAAAAGAGTCAAGAATGTAAAGTCCATCATGATCAATTTGTAATGGTCCATTTTCCTAAGTCTTGAATCAAATTAAAAAAGTGGGAAATTATGTGCTAAGGTTGAGTCATAGGTTAGGGTGAATGTCATGTCAAAGGGTATTATGGTTCACCATCACTTTTCATGAGTCAGAGAAGGAACAATCATGACATTCCATGTATTTTGTATCGTTGCAAAAGTGTACCCTTTGCGCAAGTTCGTTGCACAAATCCCTAGCATGCTTTGAAACGTCTTGTCATTATGGATAACCACTTCCCTTTTCAAAATGTTGTCCCTTATCCATTCGAGCATGAATATTGGCCACCTTTTTATTTTCTCCATCGCATCCAAGACCTATGCATCATCCATAGCCTCTCCAACAAGCTCCAAATCTCTATGCTACACAAACTCCAGTAGCTATGCAAATGATGTGTGTTTTCAATCACTACGCAAACCTTTCACTCTGTTTTTTGCTGCACATTCTCCATTTGTTTCAATCATTGTTCAAGATCCTTTCTTGGAGCCCATTGCAAGTTATCCTCTAAAACAAATTTGCTTTTCACATAACCAACTTTACTTCATTTGAGCTAAACCCTAGTCATCCTTGTTGTTGCGTCGATTTTCCTATTGAAGTTCATTGTTGCCCCGAGTTTCCTGTTGATGTTCATTGTTGCGTCGAGTTTCCTGTTGTTGTTTATTTGTTGCGCAAAGCTTTATGTTGCTACATGTTGTTGTGCACCGCACAAAAGTCACTATTCTCATTTGTTGCGTAGAGGTTATTGCTCTTGTTTGTTGTGCAGAGGTTATTGTTCCCATTTTCACTGCGCAAAGGTTAGTGTTCCCATTTTTGATGTGCAGAGGTTATTAAAATCTATTGTTTCACACTTGCAGTTCACACGTGGTTGAAATATATCATCATCATGACAACTCCTGAACAAAAAATAAAGAATGTAAGAAGCAGGGAAATCGTGACGTTTGTGCCACATGGTTTAAATTTCATAAACACAAACCCATCGATTAGAGCATCCTTTGAACAAGTGGGTTGTATCAGGTTTTGTGAAAACTACAAGGGTACAATAGAAAAGTGGCGAGGGATTTTGTAGAGAAATTAGATGGCGCTAAGACTAAAGTGGTCAACCTCCATTTGCAAGTTTCTGAAGATAACATCGCAAATGCAACAAAAATCCATGCCCATGGAGAACAGTGATTTGCTGAGGGTTATCCATAAATTTTTTACATGTGAAGGGAGATTTGACAAGGTTCGCCAATATCACATCAGGCTCTTAATGCATTTCACCGATAAGAACCCTTTGAATCTACCATTTTATCTCTTTAGAAGTCTTGGAAAGATGGATGACAGAGTAAAACTGAGGAAAGAACAAGGAGATTCTAGCCTTTTTCATTTTTATTTGATCAAACTATTGGTATTAGAGGAGCTAAGAAAGAGAAATCAAGACTGGGAGTCTTTTCTAAATTCATCAGACATAGCAGTAGATTCCCTAAGAAACCCACAAAGCCGAAGAAATACACCTTCATCAGTAGAAAGAATTGAAACATCAATCCCTGAGAGATCTGTTAAGAAAAGGGGAGGAGAAACTAAAGAACCTGCAGCAAATTGACGGGCTAAGAAGAAACGAAAAGAACTCCAATTCTCTCCAGAAGTGATTGAATCTCTCAGTAAACTACACACCAAATATGCAACAAAGAGAATTATTGTTGTACATATAACACAAGAAACCAGTAAGATTCCAAAAAACTTCATACAACCAATTTTGTTTGATGACAAAGATACTTCAATTATAGAGTTGCAGGAACAACTGAAGAAGGCCCACTTTGTCATAAATTAGTTACAACATGAAAATAGAGAATTGAAGAAGTCTTTAGAAAAAAAATTCAAGAAAGATTTTTTTGTAATAGAAAAACGGTCAATACCATCAATTTCAGTTGATTCTAAAACAAATAATAAAGGGAAAATGATACAACAAACTCTATAGGTAAAGGAGATTCCTCAAACTAATGTGCCCTTAACAAGGTCCTCAACTAATAAGTTGCAACATCAAGAGGAAATCCCAGTGCAGCAAGTGGAGATTGAAAAGAAGGGAAAACTTGATTTCTTGGATGAAGCAGTGAAGAACTGAACAACTAGAAATCAAATTGACATATATTTGTTATTTTTTCATTTTGAAAAGCTCGTATAAATTAACACAATGATTTTTCTACGAAGAACTAAAACATCAATCCCTGAGAGATCTGTTAAGAAAAGGGGAGGATAAACTAAATAACATGCAACAAATCAATAGGACAAGAACAAAGGAAATAAACTCTAATTCTCTCCAGAAATGATTGAAGCTCCCAGTAAACTATGCACCAAATCTGTAGCAAAGAGAATTCATGTTGTACATATAGCGCAGGAAACCAGTAAGATTCCAAAAAACTTCATACAACCAATTCTCTCTTATGACAAAGATAATTCAATTATCGAGTTGCAGGAATAGTTGAAGAAGGCCCACTTTGTCATAGCATAGTTACAACATGAAAATATAGAATTGAAGAAGAAGTCTTTAGAAAAAAAATTCAAGAAAGATTTTTTTGTAATAGAAAAATGGTCAGTACCATCAAGTTCGGCTTATTCTAAAACAAAGGATAAAGGGAAAATGATAGAACATACTCCAAAGGTAAAGGATATTCTTTAGACTAATGTTCCCTTAACAAGGTCCTCAACTAAGAAGTTACAACATCAAGAGAAAATCCCAGTGCAACAAGTGGAGATTGAAAAGAAGGGAAAACTTGATTCGTTGACTGAAGCGGCAGAGAACTGAACAACTGGAAATTGAATTGACACATTTTTGTTATTTTGTCATTTTGAAAAGCTCACATAAAGTAACACAACAATTTTGCTGCACAAATATGATCACCTGCTGCTGCGCAAACTCTATTGTATTTTTCCTGTGTCACGCTGTGGACTTACTGTGCAACAGTGACAGAATTACTAAGAATACCTCCAGCTCAACTTGAATGTTTCAATAATGCGTCAAGTCATCTCCAACAAACATATAAGTGGAAATCATATATTTTATTTATTTGTTTCCATATCAAAGTTGTTACGGTTTAAAATTAAATGAGTCCGGTCAACTCCTTCTTTTTAGTAGACCGTTAAATATTTCATGTTGATTATGTGCAACTGTTAGCATTGATTTTAGGATCATAGTTGAATCTGAATTCAACACTATAGGATATGATTTTGTATATATTCAGAAAGCCATGAAAACCAAAAGGGGTTATTGTCAGAAGTATAGACATTCTGATCTTCAATGTAATTTTCTGAATCTAATGGAAATACAAATATATAAGTCTTGAACTCATGAAAAACATTCTAATGGTGGTGATCTAAAGATTGTACTCTTCTTTGTATGTATTCCTTGTGTACTTACTTTCATATACAATTTTCTTCTCTTTAAATTGGCAAATTAAAGGTCTAGAATTCATCTAATGGTGCTCTAGACTTAACTGAATTAAATTATGTTTATCTTCTTAACTGAGGTCAGAATCCATCCTTTATGATGCTATATTATGTTATGTGTTTATGTTCTTCTTTCACCCTACATAATCAAACTCAAAACTGAATTTCATCACCCTTTTTAGCCTATGTTCCTCTGAGGAGTTCTACCTACTAGACATTATTTTCTTTTGTTTTCAAGAGTTAACTCCATAGCCCTAGAGATACTATACCTCTTTGCCGACAAACCTTGAAAAAAATATCTCAAACATCTAAATCTATCCATTAATTCAAAAGAAATATGTCCATCAGAGATCAAGTCTTAGATAGAGCCCTCTCTAGATTGGAAAGGCTATTCTACATTCTTAAAGTTGGTTTGTAGGTTACCTTTGTATATTTTTTCTTCATTCCAACAATTTACTCAGTGATAACACTATCCATCTAGAATAGTCTCTCTTACAAATTTATTGATCTTTATTACATTATTCCTCAACCAAACTTTGGTTCCCTGGCCACATTGCTAGGATTAATAAACCACTTAACCATTTGGACTTCGCAAAGCATCTTCCTGTGAGTTATTTCACCATAAGGGGACCACTTTGGAGTTCATCCATTTGATACTTCCTATCAACCATGACATGACATCAATTATAAAAATTCCTTTCATATCAAACTTAACAACAATGAAAACAAATCACTATGACACCACTTGACATCAAATCTTTGACATCAATGACAACATAGTACAACAATATCCTCCTTTGGAATTTATGACAACACCAATATTGATGTCAACATTTATCCAAGGAAATTCTCATCTCCCCCTATGATCATCGATCCTCGTCAATGTTTTTATCTCTCCCCCTTTGACATCAATGGAAAAGGGTATATCTCTTTGGGGATCCTCCCCCTGAATGAATGTCTTTGATCTTTCTCTGAATAATCTCTCTCCCTTTGACAAATGATATCACTATGATGTAATGTTGATGGCATGACTTCCAATGCTCCCTCTATGATCAACTCTATCATCTCTCTTCCTAGAATCATATCTTTGTAGCAAATCAAAGGAAAAAAAATAACTCCCCCTTTGAGCATGTCTCCCCCTATGTGTATGTATCCCCCTGTCTTCTCTGCAAGATGTTGTGTAATCACTGTGAACAATATGCTACCATTGTAATCTTCTTCTGTTGCATATGATGCTGCTCTAACAGAACATTGATCAACTATTCAACAATATTTCATCAAGAATACAATAATCTTCTATTCCTTTGACGATCCTTGCACCTGTGTATGCATCATACAATGACCCATCAAAATATAACTGATGCTATAACTATATTTATCATTGTCAACTACTCACTATCTCAACAACATGTATTTGATCATCAACCATCTAAAAATGTGCCATACCATACATCAAGTTTATACATACATACTATATCATGATATCAACAATGAATAGTGAATCATAAGCAAAGCATCAACCATGTACAACCAATCATCATCAAGTGTATACCAACATACATACTATCTCATGATATCAACAGTGAATCATGAACCATGTACAACATGTGCCATACCATGTGCCAACCATGCACATCAACCATGTACATCAACACTATACCATATACAATAATATATGCAAGAAATACCAATGTTGTAATTCAACCAAGTACTATTATCCAGTGCATCAACCATGCACCAAACTTGAATCAACGATATGTACCAACATAAGTGCATCAACTATACTCAACCAAATCACATATATTCACCAATATCAATCACCAGGACAACTCTCAACCATATGCACAATATCTTCAATATTTACATCAACCAAGACTACTCACAAAGCAAGATATACCACAATCAAGATGTGCTTCTAAAATTATATCCATACATATGTGCCACATCATCCATAATCCATATTCCAGTAATACTTCTACCAATTTCCTCTAACAATTCACCAAGTATGTACCAATCATGCATCAACTATGACTCATATCATACACTTCATGTATGTTCCAACTCATCAACTATATGTCCCAATATGTAACTCAACCATATGCCAAATACATACACTAAGATATCAAATAAATAGGCCTCTACAAATACATCACACTACGATAAACCCTTATATCAAACCATGTGCCAATGTATCCAAGGGATGTACCAATAATGTATCACAACAAGTATACCTAAACCAACATGCACCATGCATCCAATGATGTGCCTTAAGTCATATACCAAGACCCTCAAACACATGCTTCAAGCATGCTCTTCAATGTCACCAAGATACAATTTACAAATCCTTAAGTATGTGCCAATCATATACTAACAAAAACCTTTCAAATTTCACCATAAGATATACCAATAAAACTCAGACATGCACCATCAATATACTTCAATAGATCTTCCTCAAAACCATTCACTACAACAAGTACTATACAACCAATAGTACCTCTAAACATGTGCAAATAATATGCCTCGATATATCAAATGAAGTATATTTATCTAGTATCACATTTCCCATGATATACTTTATAAACAAAGTTCCATAACCTTACTGATAAATACTCAACATATCCAACAATATACCCTAACAAAAATGACTCAATCCACACACTAGTGTTTGTACCATGCATCCAAGATAGGCCTTAAGCATATGCTACAAAAACTCAATTATATATCATCACCATACATTCATCAAACACACATACAGGTATACATGTAGCTCTGTTTCTGAACTGTAACACCAGATCTCAGTTAACTTGGGCTTACTCAGCTTCTACAATCTGTTTGAACCCCCTTTTTCAAGGCTTTACCACAGGTACGCGACCTCGCCTCATAGAGATCATGTATGTATGTGACCTTTATATAAGTAACCTCGCACATGTACGTGACTACTCCCATAGGAACCCGTGTATGCCTCAAAAAATGTTAAGATTTCCTCATTCTTTATGCTTTCATTCATGTATAGTTGTTCAATCTTCTTCATCCACTTTTTAGAGTGTCCTAGTTTCTCAATACTTGTTCCTTGAGCTTCCATCCTTTCAATATTATATTTCTTCCATGCTCTTCTTTCAATTTCATATGAAGCATTCCTCATCGAATGTCTCCTTGAATTCCAACAATCATGGGATTTGTGGCTAAACCCACTGCAGTTGTAACATCTCATGGTGTGACAATGTGCATCAATGTGTTTGACAATATTACATCTCCAACATCTTAAGATGTTATTGAATATTACAACATCTTTCCTTACATAATGTTTGCAATCCAAATCTTTGTGACCATATTCATTACATGAGAAATAGTGATTGTTGAAAACGTTTTCATATATGTGCTTTTGTGTCAACCTTGAAGGTGTCCCTCTTCTGAATTTTCTTTGAGGTGTAGGACTTGCTTCTTGGTGTCTTCCTTGCTCTGATATTCTGAATATTTTATTTCTTTATGCAGGTGCTTGAATTGTAGCTTTACTTTCACCCATTGAAAATGAAGGACCTACATCATGCTTCTTAGAAGTTCTAGCTTCAGAGTGTGCAACTTCCTTGTTGTATCAAAGACCAGATTTATCATTTGGTGATCTTTAACTATCCAAAATTTCATCC
>JASDQU010508180.1:49791-60444 GCA_032191745.1 Picea mariana
TCAATAGTTCCTTTATCCTTTTGGCTTCTTCAAGTTGGGTCCTCAGATTGACATTGATTTCTCTTGTTTCTTTAAGATCTTCAAGGCTTTTGCTAAGATCATCATCTACCTTCTTCTTTTCTTCTTCTTGACTAATTATATCAGTCTTTAGTCTCTTGATCTCTTCTTCTTGTTTCATGAACATTTTCTTTAGTGCCATGGTAAGCCTTTGGAACTTTTCTAGGGCTTCCTTAGTGTATATTTAAATATACTCAAAAGCAATTGAACCACATGGAATTTCCAAGATAACTTCTTCTAAATTATTTATAATTTTACCTTTAAGCTTCAACAATTTTTCCTCTTCATCTAAAAGATAATTTTTAGGTGATTATACACAAACTTGTTCTATTTCAGCAAATCTTCTTCTTTATTTGCAGGAGAACATTCAACATCATCACAATTAGAATTATTGCAATCAGAATATTTGGAGAGTATTTAACTTCATTGTCCTTGATGGGATTGTCTTGTGTATCTTGTCTTTTGTCTTGATATTCCTTCTCTAGCTTCAACCATATGTCCTTGGCGGAGGTACATTGTCCTATGTTATGTTTGAAAGAAAATGAAAGTCCATTGTAGAGGGTCTTGAGTGCCACTGCATTGTTCTTATTTTCTTCCTTTTGGGCTGCAAATTTTGATTGATTATTTGAGGGAACTGATCCAACAACAACCGTGTCCCAAACACCCGCTCCTTTTGACTTTAAATACCCTTTCATTTGTATTCTCCATGTCGAGTAATATTTCTTATCAAAGAGGGGAAATTCATCTGTAGAGGGCACTCCATGTTCATACATTTGTGCGTCCATGGATATCCTTAAATCTTGTAAGGCTTATAGTGAAGGCTTTCTCTGATACCAATTGTTGGACACACCAACCACACTAAGAGGGGGGGGGGGTGAATCAATGTGTGTCTCTTTTTACACTTCTTTCAAAAATTTAGTTAGCAACCACTTCAAACATTATTATTCATTCACAATTAGATACTTGCATATATCAACAACATACATCAATAATAAATAACTATAAACCATAATGAACACAAATAAAACCATATATATCTGTGATATTTTTTTTTATTTTGTGTTTACATGAGACTAAAATCTACGGGGTTTATCAGCACCAAATGAAAATAGCACCAACTCCAAGAAAGTACCAACTCTCAATAAAAGGCCCAGCTTGCATATCTCAGCACCAACTGATATGTGAGGAATCCAACCCTCAAGTACAAGACCCAACTTGTAGACAGAAAACAATATATCAATAGATACGTGGCCTGTCTATATGAAAACACACATATATATGCGACCTGTCTATACTTTAGCACGTATATGTACATGACATGTCCTCTGTCAACCTGTGTACACCCTCATAGAACTAGGGTTTCTAGTTTTTTGCAACTCTGAAACTTTGTTGCCTCTGTCACATTCACCTATAACTTGTCACTTCATCCAACCTGTTCCATTTGTACAATGCCATCAATGAAGCAACTCTAATAGCTTATGCATGTACCTCATGAATACATCACCATACAACATAGATATCCCTCAACCATATCGGAACTATACCATACATAAGAATGTTTCTTACTCATCCAACCAACTAGCATATACCATATCCAGATCTCACAACAACCATACCAAGAATGATTGAATATTTCACCATAGCATAAGCAGATCTAAGCATTAAAACAAACATGTAAACATACCAGAACTTTTGTAAATGATCTAAACCTGTAGATTGCTAACATGGGAACTTGCTTCAGACTTTAGGGACCTGGCATCAACATTTACTCAGGTTTTCATGGCCTCTTTAGATGTTCGCAACATTTCCTCCTTCAACTCGCGGATGTAAGCGACCTGGCCTTCTACAACCCGCGTATAGCTTCAAAAAAATAGGGTTTTCTTCAGATTCTACAACTCTGAAACTTCCACCATCCACTCTTTTTTTCTACCTCATACTTGTGTAACTTTAGATGTATCAATGAGTACCTGCAATAAACCTTTCACAAAATAATGGATCTTCAATGTGCTCAATAGATCGATCACAATAAGACACCCTTTCTCTCTTATCCATACTCTCCAAGTAGCTTCCTCTATGGATTATCTTCTAACCAACTTCCTTCTTTTAGGTATAACCCACTTCTAACTACTTTTTCCACTTAACAAACACTTTATCCAAAAATAGAAAATTCTCCACTTCTAGTTGCAACTAATTTATTTTTAATTATTTTCTTATTGCAACAACTTAACCCATGATTAACTCCTAGTTGCAACCACTTTGACTAGTCAACTTCTTCTAGGAGCTTCTAGAATAATTTGACTTCTTTGACCTTCTAGGGGCTTCTATAAAACTCATGAGGATTCTCCAACTTCACTGAGCCATATCTCCTTAATCGTGAGGAACTATGTGAGAGACCACATATCACCGGAAATGGTACGACATGTACTATCCACCTAGAATAGTCTCTCTTGCAAATTCATTGATCTTCATTACATTATTCCTCAACCAAAATTTGGTTCCATAACCACATTGCTAGGATTACTCAACCATTTAACCATTTGGACTTCACAAAGAATCTTCCCATGAAGGATTTCACCATAAGGGGACCACTTTCGAGTTCATCCATTTGGTACTTCATATCAACCATGGTATGACATCAAGGATACAACTTCCTTTGATATCAACCTTGAAATCAATTAAAACACATCATTATGACATTGTTATTGCACAATCTGTACTTTCCCAAATCCCAAGGCAAGTGGATGCAATATTTGTGTAACATGGGGTGACCTATCACTATCACCTTAACAAGAAACCCCTTTCTATTTAGGAGTATGTCAAAGTACCCCAGGGAAGACATCCCCAGTGACCTAAAGGGTTGGTGACTAAGGAAAATGATGCAAGAAAGCCCCCCCCTCTCACTGGTCACTCAAATCAAAGGTTCTTCTTGTATTATAGAGATGAAGCAAAAGGTAAATAAGGTGTACCTTCCCAGAACAAGACAACGAGAAAATATAGCAACTTGCAAGTACGAATATATGATATTAGTGCTTCTTAAGACCATAAACCTTTGAAAAGTAATCCAGATGATATGAATTTGTAGCAATGCAACATTTTATAACAACAATTAATATTTTATAACAACCACAAGATTTATGCCTTGAAAGTGCTTGAAAATGACAAGAAGAAATAGCTTTAACCTAGAAAAATGATAAAAGTTTGTCACAAGCAAGTTTAGAAATGTCTAATCAATTTTTAATGTCACTTTTAAAATCAATTTGTTGTTGTTAGATGGTTGTAGAAATATTTTGCAACAACAACAAGTTAGTTAATTAATTAGTCTAATCTAAGGTTAGTAGGAGTTAGTAAATGTTTCAAGGAAGATAGTTTGAGAGTTTTTTTTATCAATCAATCACTATAGTGAGTAGACTAGTGCCTTTATGGTGTAATGGAGTCTATAGGTGATGGTTTTCTCTTTGAAGAAAAGACACAATGATTATGCTTTCCTAAGGAGTGGGGATGGATGGAAGAGGTGTTGGGTCTTCAATGCCTCAAACATCCAAACCCTAAGAATGAATTTGCTAGAGTGTAAGCAATTTTAGGCTCTAGCAAACCTTCCTTCCTTAGACTATTAAAAAATATTAGAAGCAACAATTGACTAGGTAATGACCACTAAAGTGCTAGTATTTAGGGCTCTATAGGTTCACCTAAGTCAAAACCTTCTTAGCAAAATCTAGCAAATGAAGACTAAATAAGTAGAAAATTAAGTCCTTTACTCCTAGGGTTTGTCAATCAAGAAATTTCATAATATTTAACATGAATAAGCAAATTTACCATAAACCATTCAAATAAAATGAATAATTGTAGATTTACTTACTTCACCAAGAATAATCAAGCCATAAAACCCTAGAATGCCAACTAACTTCACCAAGAAATGATCCAAGTTGCAAAATGTAGCCTCCAAGAGAAAGTGCGCCTAAAATTTCAGCCAATAACTCCCAAGAAGGGCACAAATTGAAGACCACACCACTTGTGTGATGAGTGATGATCAAAAACTGAGAGTAATTTTTCTCTATTTATACAATTTCAATGACCTTTAATTAAAATTAGATCATAAAAAGGTCGATCTCGCCAAATTACATCAAAAATCAAATTTTTACATAATTGAAAGTAATTAAACCCTAAGATCATTTCCAAGGGTGATGTCATGCCCTTCTAGGGTGACGTTGAGCCCCTAGGGTGGAATGTTGGGCCCCACATGAAAAATGTTTTGCCTCCAAATGAATTGTATGATGCCACACGTGAAAACCAACACATAACTTCCCTCATAAATGCACATCCCAGCTTTGGATGACAACTAGGGTAAAAAATATGACGTCATGGGCTCTCAAGGGTCAACGTCCAGGTGGAAAGGAAATATCCCCATGGGTCTAGGTCTGTCAGAATGTCTCAAGGGAAACTTCCTTCTTTCTTCTTGGTGAAAATATTTGGTATCTCTTTGCCCCTGGTTGTGGTCACAACATCCATATGTTGGGATTTCATCCCCATGGAGGTCCGAGCTAATCATTCCCCCATATGTAACTATCCACCGGGAAAATTCTTGCAGCAATAACAAGTACTCCCTCCAGGGGTTCATAAGTCAGAGGGATCATAACAATGTCAATCACATCTAATAATCAAATTACCCAAACATGTGCATCAAACCCCCCTTTACCCAGACAAATTCTCAAAGAGGTTATGCCGTTTAACAAGTCAGGTTTGGAGAAGGTATCAAGGTGTCCTATTGAGATAATCCTCCTTAATTTGGGGGATTTTTCCAGGTGAGAGCCAATCTAGTTCATGTAAGTGTGTGTGAGGTGTTGTGGAGTAAGTGTTTGGGCATGGGGTGTAGTGATAACACAGAAATTTAAATATTACATGTGGGTGCCTATGTAGAGGGCAATCTGCACTTTGTCATAGATTCCATTCTTT
This sequence comes from Picea mariana, assembly GCA_032191745.1. Classification (NCBI taxonomy): domain Eukaryota; kingdom Viridiplantae; phylum Streptophyta; class Pinopsida; order Pinales; family Pinaceae; genus Picea; species Picea mariana. The sequence goes on from JASDQU010508180.1 coordinate 54,799, forward strand.
CCTAGCCCATTCAATGCATTTTATTCTTAGCTTTATTTTTTTTTATATTTTTCTTTTATGATTCAAGGGAAGAGTTGAGGGACACTGTCCTGGCTTGGTGACCAGATGTGACAGCGTTACCCACAAGTATTTCACAAAGATGAGAAGGTTGGCTTGTGATGAGATCCCCTTTCTCTTGGCTATGCCACCAAGATCCACTACCCTGGTTTGGTGACCAGATAGATGGTAGTTTCATACCGCTACATACCCATGGTCATAATAGGTCATCTCATGATGAGACCTCCCATCCTCCAACTAATACCTTGAGTTTTTATTTATCTTACGGGTTCCTTTTTCTTACTGAGAATCCTTTTAATGCTTTCTCGGGAATCCCTGGGTGAAGAATCTCAAAGGTTTCATTTTTCCTTTTAACTCTTTCCAGCTACTTTTACCCTCTCAACCTTTAGCCCCTTCTTCCCACAAGGCAAGGTACAACACTTCCTGGTGTGGCAAGCCCAATGCCCAAACAAAGATAGGGTAAAATGAGAGGAGTAATAATGGAAAGTGGTAATTATGGAGGGAATGGACGATGACCTTTCATAGACCCACCCAGTGGAAAACCATCCTAAAGGGAGATCAACTTACTAGGGCATCATGTCATTCTTCCATGTATGAACAAGTTAAATAGAATAATTTCCAAGTGAACGTTGTGTAATGAAGGAGAATTAAATGCAACATACTTAAGTGTTTCAATAATCAGAGTGACACATGCCATGATACCCTGACTCATTACCTCATGGAGCAAGACTTACTGCTACTTCAGGACCAAGCTAGTGGGATAGATGTTGTTGTTGTTGATAGATGGGTTGCACTTAAGAAAAGATGGGCCCTCTGGGGCCATGCTCAAGTCATCCGGCTCTCAACACTCCATGTCTAGTACTTGTGGGCCTCGAGACATGATCTCCTTAGTTATCCATAGGATAGGGGATAACATTTGGCTCCAACTCAGGTACATGTGCTCACCGTAGAGCACATGAGAACCTCATCATATTTGGTATGACCCATATATGCTAGATCTCAACAAAATGAATCACTAATATTCAAGGTGGTGATATCACCCCTTTCTCATATATGATATAATAAAATAAAGAGAATCTCTAATCTAAAATATAATCATAAGCATGCATATATACATAATGGAGAAATACAATATGAAAATGAAACTACAACTATGCTAACATGATATGCAGATGGTATATACAATGGATGCAAATGTCTATCTACCTCTACTTACATGTTGGTTGAATGCTAGGTGTAATCAAATAACCAATGAAACCATCCTATAAATATCTCATAATACATGCCTCTTTGCTTCATCATAAACCAAAACAATGACAAGTCAAGCACAAAAATAACATGAGTTAGAACATGTATCACATCATTGGAAATCGTAAATTCTAGCTCATGGAGGCGAGAGGGAGGGACAAAATTATGCCAAGTCACACTTCTAGGAAAGTGATCAATCCATCTCATAAATGGATCGTGAAAATCGAAGGCTCAAAAGACTGACTCAAAGAGTCTTAAGGTTGGCTACCTTGGATGTCTTCACATCCTGAGGAAGGGACTAGTAAGAACTTAGATGATGATTGACAATTTATTAAGGGAAGGCTAAAAGGATGAGATAATAAACTTGTTCTTAAGGTATTCAACCTACCCTTGAATTCTAAAAGCAGGATTTTCCCTGGAGAAAACTCAAGACAAGGGACATGTTTCCCAGCTATACCCTTAGTGACATAGCGAGGTAAAGTAGTCAAAGGGAGTTGGAAAACCTTGTCACAAGTACCATGCTTTGGGCAAGAAATATCCTCACCTTTATCAATATCTGAGCACAATGGTGTTTGATAATATTCTTCATAGAATAAATCCAAGTGCTCAAAGGAATACTCATCAAAATCCTCAAGGTATGACCGAAAATCATCAGGAGAACATAAAACTAGGTCACAATTGGAGATGTCTGTAACTATATCATTTCCTTGTTGCCAAATGTCAAAATTATTAGGAACATCATATGATTGTATTAAAGGAAACATTCAAAGATATCCTTCCATATCATAAATGGGATCCTCATCAAAACCAATCACATCCCACTTACGTCTTCCAACATGTATGAACTCATCAATATTATCAACCATGTCACTGCCTTTGTCATAACATGAAGGATTTAATGCATCCAAGGGCTCTTCTAGTACTTCTTCACTTTCCAAATAATAAAATAAAGCATCATCAAAATATTGGAAAGGGAAATAACTTATTGTGTTCACTTCTTGATGTGCATGAGAATCAATGGCTTGGATGAATTCATCAAATGGAAGAGGGTGCATTACATCATCCCCAAGACTCATCTCTTTAATCATCTCTTTGTATTCATCAGAAAATGAAGGACCTAGCTCTCCCAAGGGTTCCTTTATTTCTTAATCTTTTGAATCATAGAACAAAGTTCCATCAAAAACCTCGAAAGGAAAAATACTCACCTCATTCTCTTCATCTTGTGCAGGAGAGATACGATATTGGAGACTTCATTGGATGGAGGAGCGGATATTAGTGCTTCATCCTCATAATTCACTTTTTTAGTTAAATATTTACTGCATTCTACCGAATCATGGGAAAATTCTTGCTCCTCTTCAAGGGGTTGAAAAAATTCTTCATAAATCTCTCCTTCTATATCAGGGGGTTCTTGGCATTGAGTATGGTACACATCCCTGAGATCTTCCACGATATCAGTGGTGAATCCTTCGTCCTCTAGGGATATTGTGAGATTTTGAAGGGCATGTTCATATGTCTGGAATTGTGGTTTGACAAACTCAATAAACCTACTGATGAGGTCTACGAAAGATGATATACCCTTATCTTCACAAGAACCCTTAAACCAATATTGTATAAAATATGGCAGAGAAAGTATGAAAAATTTTACCAGAACATTCTCCCCTTCCAATTCTATCTCAATTATATACTTCAAGAATTATACAATGTGATTAATTGGGAGGCCTATGAATCTTGGAGAGTTTTTTAACCATTTTGTATCAAAATAATGTGGGTATCCTTGAAAATTTTCAAAATCAATAGTTAGATACACTTGTTCCCAGGGTGCCATGATCCCATATCCTGGAAATATCACAAAGTTGAGAGTAAGGTGGCACCTTGGAAAACGTCAGTGGAGTCACCAAATATCCTCTTAAGTATCATCAAAGGGAGTGAGATAATCACCCTCAGTGGAGTTGCCAAGTAATTTTTGTGAAAATAAAGCTTTGGATAAAGGCTTATCGAAAAAGTGTCATTGAGGAATATTGACTCAGTGTTCCCCGACAACGGTGCCAAAATGTTATCACACAATTTGTACTTTCTCAAATCCCAAGGCAAGTGGATGTAATATTTGTGTAACAGGGGGTGACCTATCACTATCACCTTAACATGAAACCCCTTTCTTTTTAGGAGTATGTCAAAGTACCCCAGGGGAGACATCCCCAGTGACCTAAAGGGATGGTAACTAAGGAAAAAGATGCAATAAAGTCCCCCCTCTCACTGGCCACTCAAATCAAAGGTTATTCGTGTCTTATAGAGATGAAGAAAAAGGTAAATAAGGTGTACCTACCCAGAACAAGACAATGAGAAAATATAGAAACTTGCAAGTACAAATATATGATATTAGTGCTTCTTAAGACCATAAACCTTTGAAAAATAATCTATCTGATACGAAATTGCAGCAATGAAAAAGTTTATAACAGCAATTAATATTTTATAACAGCCACAAGAGTTATGCCTTGAAAGTTCTTGAAAATGACAAGAAGAAATAGCTTTAACCTAGCAGAATGATAAAAGTTTGTCACAAGCAAGTTTGGAAATGTCTAATCAACTTTTAATGTCACTTCTAAAATCAGTTATATGGTTGTAGCAATCTTTTTCAACAACAACAAGTTAGTTAATGAATTAGTCTAATCTAAGGTTAGTAGGAGTTAGTAAATGTTTCAAGGAAGATAGTTTGAGAGTTGTTTTGATAAATCAATCACTATAGTGAGTAGACTAGTGCCTGTATGGGGTAATGGAGTCTATAGGTGATGGTTTTCTCTTGGAAGAAAAGACACAATGATTATGTTTTCCTAAGGACCGGGGATGGATGGAAGAGGTGTTGGATCTTCAAGGCCTCAAACATCCAAACCCTAAGGATGAATTTGCTAGAGTGTAAGAAATTTTAGGCTCTAGAAAACCTTCCTTCCTTAGACTATTAAAAAATATTAGAAGCAACAATTGACTAGGTAATGAACACTAAAGTGCTAGTATTTAGGGCTCTAGAGGTTCACCTATGTCAAAATCTTCTTAGCAAAGTCTAGCAAATGAAGAGTAAAGAAGTAGCAAATTAAGTCCTTTAATCCTAGGGTTTTTCAAGCAAGCAATTTCATAATCTTTAACATGAATAAGAAAATTTACCATAAACCAGTCAAATAAAATGAAGAATTGCAGATTTACAAGCTGTAAAACCCTAGAATACTAACTAACTTCACCAAGAAATGATCCAAGTATCAAAATTTATCCTCCAAGAGAAAGTGTGCCTAAAATTTCAGCCAATAACTCTGAAGAAGGGCGCAAATTTCATACCACACCACTTGTTTGATGAGTGATGATGAAAAAATGAGAGTAATTTATCTCTATTTATACAGTTTCAATGACCTTTATTAAAATTAGGTCATAAAAATGCCAACCTGGCCAAGTTACATAAAAAAATCCAATTTTTACATAATTGAAAGTAATTAAACCCTAAGATCATTTCCAAGGGTGATGTCATGCCTTTCTAGGGTGACGTTGAGCCCCTAGGGTGGAACGTTGGGCCCCACATGCAAAACGTTTGGCCTCCAAAGGCCATGTATTATGCCACACATGCCAACCAATGCATAACTGCCCTCATAAATGCACACCCTAGCTCTGGATGACAACTAGGGTCAAAATAATGATGTCATGGGCTCTCAAGGGTCAATGTTCAAGTGGAAAGGCAAGATCACCCTGGGTCTAGGTCTGTCAAAGTGTCTCAAGGGAAACGTCCTTATTTCTTCCCGGTGCAAATATATGTTATCTCTCTACCCTTGGTTAGGGTCACAACATCCATCTGTTGGGATTTTATCCCCATGGAGGTTCGAGCTAATCATTCCCCTATATGTACCTGTCCACCAGGAAAAGTCTTGCATCAATAACAAGTATGCCCTCTAGGGGTTGGTTCAATCTTTTATGGATCTGGTATGTCATCTTTTGAAACATTGTGACCTAAATAATAGATCTTCTTTTGATAGAAAGTACATTTACTCAATTTTGCATATAATTGGTTCTCCCTTAACACTTGTAGAACCATCATCAAATGTCACTCATGATATTCTTCTATCTTGGAATAGATAAGAATGTCATCCAAGAATACAAATACAAAATTATTCAAGAAATATATGAACACCACATTCATTAGACAGGTGCATTTGTCAATCCAAAAGGCAACACTACAAACGCATAGTGTCGATACCTTGTCTGAAAGGTTGTTTTGCTAGTATCATCTTCTTTGATTCTCACTTGATGATGGAATAACCTCAAGTCAATCTTGCAAAATATATTTTATCCTCTAAGTTAATAAAA
>JASDQU010508181.1:0-21494 GCA_032191745.1 Picea mariana
TAGAACTATTTTTTCCAAATTGACAGTAGAGATGCCTAAAAAATTCAAGAAAAGAGGATGCATGTATTTACATTTTTATTGATCAATAATTAGTCTACAAGTCATAAATCGGTTTTCTGTAGGATAAATAGGGAAAATAAGAGCTCGTTGGAAAGATAGGGAATTAGGGAATAATATGAAATAGTTTGTTTTCCTAATTGATATTAATAATTTCATGTATTTTTAATACAATTGTAAATGATTTGTCTTTTAATCAAATATAAATGGGTTTATATGTTTTTATTATTGTCACTTTGATAGGAATGCATGGGGAGGCGAAGACTTCCAATGAATACATGGATGTTGAAAAAATGAAGAGTGCTAGAAGAGGAATATATGAAACTACAAGATATTGAGAGGAAACAAAGAGTCTAGAAGAGTAATAATACCAAGGGAAGTGACAAAGCAATGTTATAAATGCAATGTCTCCCCAAGACAAACAGGTGGGGGTTTTGGATAACCTAGAACTAGGTTTTGTATAAGTATTTATCGGGCTTGGGAACAAATTGGAAGGCTCTTGGACTGTACCTGTATCTTAGTCATATGATCTATATCTGTGAATGAATAAAATGTAAAGCTAATTCAAGGTCTGTTCATTCAATAATGCATTGTTGTTTGGTTTTTTTATGTAGATGTTCATAATTCGTCACTATTGTTGATTATCTCTATAAGAAATAATTGTGAATGGATTATGAGATCAATTGTAGCCCGACATGTTCATTGTCATGTATATCTGTATGAGTATTCTAGTATAGTTTGTTATTGAGAAATGTAAACTATTTATGTTTCCTTAAGTAAAATTGCATGTCTGCAATTCATTTTTTGTTACTATTAGGATATGACTCCATTTGCATATTATAATAGGAATGCATTTAAGATTTAATCTAATTTAAATGAAAAAGTCACTTTTCGGAATGCAATCCATTTAGTTGGTGGCAACCAAGCCCACATACTAGTGGTGATTTCCATACCAAATGAGAGTAGGTCTGTTTAGGACCTACCATAGGGAAATTCTAGCTCATGTTGGCATAGGAAATTTTTCCCAAGTCAATAGGTTATAAATCAAGAGGTCTCTAGGTCAAATCCCTAGAGGAATATATTGTAAAGATTTTTGGACCTCACTCGATGTACCCATTGGGTTAGGCCATGTAGTAAGGGCTGACAATTTACCCCATTTACCATCCATGAATCATTTTGAGGTACTCTAAGGATTTTCCATGATGGTCTCGTTGGAAAAAACGTTGATGCATACACATTGCTGCCTATTAATTACATTGAATCATTGGTGCTAAAAATTGTGAAAAAGAATTGTTAATTTAAATGACATGACATATGATTATATTTATCATTTCAAAATATTATAGTTCATAATTTACAATACGCACGAGTTCTTTACATGTAATATAATCGTCAGTTCCTAGTAACAAACAATGGCATCGACATCTCACCTCAAATTTTCTAAATTTCACTTTCCTTTGGTGCACATGATAATATAGACATAGGAAGTGTAAAAATTATGAGGACCGGTGTGCCACAAAAAAAAAAGAACAAACTGATCCATAATATTTTTATGAGCACAAATGCGGCATATAACAAAAAAAGGTGTAACTGGTGCATATTAAATATATGAGCACTAGTTCCTTTTCTATTTATGTATTCACTGGTGCATGTTATGTATGCATGAACTGACGATTGTTACCAATATGAGCACCAAAAACATCCTCTACTAAAACCTCCACCTGTATAATTTTTTTAGTTATGGGGAACATCCGCTAAAACCTCCACTACGATTATTGGAGGTTGTAGAAGAGTTTTTAATGAAATTTTTTCTCAATTTGGTAACACCAAAAACCTCCTCAAAACCCTTTTCTATAAGGTGTTTTCATTTCAGTGTAAATAAGATGTAAAATAACCCTCTAGTTGAACCCATTTAAAATTTTTCTCTAACATAATAAAATCTATAGGCACCACACTAATTTATCCATGCAATTAACAACATAATTAAAAATAGATCAATGCACCTATTAAAGCATACAACAACACAAAGAATTCAAATTATTACGCAATGAAATAAAATAAAAATTATCTTTATTTAGCTCAAACCACTGATTTCATATATGGCACGTTCCTCCTAGTCATAGGAAATGTTGTTCCATTCTCTAAAAAATAGGTCAACCCCAAACTAAGTCTATGAGGCCATAATGAGGTATAGATGTCCCTCTTGGTTATTCACTCTCCACTTTCAACAACCCAAATCCTAGGTTCTAATCCAAAAATAGTTCCAATACACCAACTCTCTTCCTCTCAACCAACACAACCCAAGGAATGAGATCACCCTTCTCTACCACATAGTCCCTCAGGCCTTCTTACTTTTGTAACGTACCTAGCTTCCATTGCAGGGTCATGCCACTTGAAAATTTTTCTATCTCTTTACAGCTTCGATAGAAAAATGTAATGTACCCAGTCCTGATTTGGAACACGCCATGAAGAAATACAAATTATGATACCATTAAATTAAATAATTATTTCTTCATATGAACGTAGCTAAGAGGAAAATATTAATAGTATGTATGCAATAATATCAATTCATATGGAATTTAACAATAGAGATTCCATGACAAAAAACCCATAATTACACACACACACACACACACAAACCAATGGAGATAAGAACATGAAAGACACTTCTCTCAGGAATATAGAAACCAATTGCATGCAAACCTTCCATGTTCCTCCCACCCTTAGACCACTCTACTTATAACTGTCAATAGTGGGTCAAACTTGAGTTGGGGCTAAACTCTACTAGGGAAAAGGAAAACTAAGCCAGTCTAAGGTCTGTTAAGAAACATAATTGTTCTTTCTAAGGTGCCAACTACTGCAGCTAGTCTATGGTCTCTCATTCCCCATATGTATGTCCCACAACGAGAAGTTTTTCCCTTCTCTACTCAAAAGTCCCTCATCTTCCCCACTTCCCTTCTAGGGATTTAGCAACAAGCATGACCGGAAGTATCAGAGCTCCATAGAAAATTCCTAGCACATCAGGGAACAACTTTGAGTAGTCTCTCACCTAGAGAACTACTCACATATCTGTAAATTGTTTTCTTCCATAATATAGCCTGGAAAAGTCCTCTTCAATTCATCTCCTGTGCTAACAGTACAAGTAGAGGTTCTTTTTCATAGTCTATTACCATCCAATATGACTCATAGTTTCGTCCTCTGAAGGAAAAATCAATACTCATGGTAATAATCCGTAATCCCCCTTCACACTATATCCATAATTATATATATGCATGTGTTCTTTAGGATGCATGGAACCCCAAGGGACTCCCTTGTTCGTACTTTCAAGACTTAGGATATATAATAATATCCATTACTTTATCTTTAAGAAATAATATTATAATATTCTAATGGGATTAAGACCCCTATCTTACCTATTCCTATACTCTTAGCCCCCCCCTTTCCCTTTATAGTGAGGTTTATCCCCCCATACTTATTTGTGGATCGATTTTCATGCAATGATGTGTTTTCATTAATACTATGAGTGTTTACATATCACAAAAATAGGCTCACTGGCCTTTAACATCTAGGCTCTTTGGCCTAATAATCATATAATCCTTTTGGCCTATAACAACCTATCTCACCAGGCTATAAAAATTTTACATTTTTATGTACAATTGGGGTTAGGCCTATGGGTATTACATTCCACTCCCCCTTATTTATGCACTATCTTCACTGCAGTATATACACATATACAATCAAAACTTGAATAACTTTCAAAAAGATATAGGTACTCTGTCCTCACAGCGTCTTCATGCTCCCAAGTCGCATCCTCGAGACTATACAAAGTCTATTGGACCCTTACTAGCCATATGAGTCGATTCCAAAGTTGCTTGATCTTCCTGTCCAATATGCACACCAGATGCACGTGAAAGTCTCCTTCCTGCTCCACCTGAATCACATTCCAATCAATGACAACATTAGTATTAAGTACATACTTTTTAAGAAATTATACATGGAATACATTATGAGTACTCATTGATGTAGGTAAATCAAGCATGTATTCTATAGGTACAATCCTCTCTATGACTTTAAATGACCCATAGTAACGGGCTTCCATCTTTGAACAATTCCTCAATTTCAAGGAACTTCTCTTGGCCTTTAATTTTAATAACACATGGTCACCCACTTTAAATTATCTATGTTTTATGTTTCTATCAACATATATATTTTCTTCATATCACATGAAGCCTTTAAATTCTACTTTATTTTTATCATCTTCTCTTCCATTTTGTTCAATATTTATGGCCCAAACACTGCTCTGTCTGTTGGGTAGTCCAAAATAACTGGTGTGTTTCACTTTCTACCATACAGAGATTCAAATGGGATCATATTTAAGGATGTTTGATACCCATTATTGTAAGAAAATTCCACCAAGTGCAAGTAATACTCCCATTTAGATGGTTTATCCATCACATAAATCCTTAACATATCTTCAATCACTTGATTTACTCTCTCTATTTTACCATCTGATTTTGAATGATAGGTTGTGCTAAAGTTCAGATTGGTCCCAAACCCTTTGAATAATCCTTTCCAAAAATTTCAAGTAAATTTTGGGTCTTTGTTAGTCATAATGGTCTTCAGTATACCATGTAGTCAAGAAATTTCCCTCATATGAATATTAGTAATGTTGATTTCCTTGTGCACAAGCTTTACTAGAATGAAGTGGGAAACATTAGTAATATTTTCCACCACCACCATGATGGAATCATGTTGCTTGGTTATTATAGGTAGCTTGGTGATGAAATTCATTGTTACAACTTCCCACTTCCACTCAGGAATGGGTAATAGTTGTAGAAAACCAGTTGGGTGTATGTGCGCAACCTTGAATTTTTGACATTCCAAACACTTGGAAATAAAATCCGCAACCTCCTTCTTCATCTTCGGCTAGCAAAATTGGCTCTTGACAACTGCAATATTTTTCTGATAACTTGGGTGTCCAGCATAAGAAACATTATTCATTTCTTTTAAAACCAAAATTTTCAATTCTTGATAACTTGGTACATAAATTCTTCCCTTGTTCATAAGAATTTCATCATTTTCCATCGTATAGTCTTCAACTTTCTACTGTAAATTACCTTGCTGAAGTTTCTCTTTTACCTCCAAGTATTTCCGATCTGATTTTGCAACCTCTAAAATTTTATCTTTCAAATATGGTTGGTACATTTTCTAATGGCTATATCAAGCATATCATGCACCCTTCTACTGAGTGCATCAACCAACTTGTTCTCTTTACCTTTGATATTCTTTATATCAAATTCATATTCGTTGAGGAATTCTAACTACCTGCTTTGTCTAGCATTTAAATTTGGTTGTCCAAACAAGTATTTCAGACCACTATGATTTGTACTCAACTCAAATATTTTTCCCTGAGGTAGTGCCTCAACATATTTAAGGAATGCACTATAGCTACCAATTAGAAATCCCAAGTAGCATAGTTTCTTTCATGTTGTTTTAATTTACTTGATTCATAGCACACCACATACCCATTATGACTAAGGATTCCACCCATTCCTTCTTTGCAAGCATCAATACATACAATGGATACTTCATTTGGATCAACAATCCTTAGTATTGGATCACTTGTTAATAATTGCTTCAAGTCTTGGAAACTTCCTTCACAATCTTGTGTCCACTCAAACTTCACACCCTTCTTCTACAAGCAAGTGATTGGGTGTGCAATCTTTGAGAATCCTTCAATAAATATCCTATAGTAACCTACAATTCCCATGAATGACCTCACCTCCTAGAAATTCCTTGGTTTTGACCATCCTTCTATGGCCTTTATTGTTTTTGGATACAGTTCTATCCCTTATTCTGAAATGATATGGCCCAAATAATGGACTTGATTTTTATAGAATGAGAACTTACTCCGTTTGGCATACAACCCATGCTCCCTCAATATTTGTAATACAATACCCAATGGTTTATCATGCTCTTCTTCAGACTTAGAATATATAAGAATGTCATCCATGAAGACAATGAAAAAATTATCTAAGTAAACCCTGAAAAATCCCTTCATTAAACACATGAAGACCACAGGTGCATTTGACAACCCAAATGGTACCATTGTGAACTCATAGTGGCCATACCATGTTCTAAAGGTAGTCTTTCTAATGTCTTCTTCTTTAATTCTTACCTGATGATAGCCTGACCTGAGATCAATCTTGGTGAATACTTTTGCATCTTTGAGATGATCAAATATTTGATCTATTCTTGGAAAAGGGTACTTGTTCTTCATAATTAACTTGTTCAACTGCCTGAAGTCTATGAAAAATCTCAATGTTCCATCCTTTTTATTCATAAATAATATTGGTTCACCTTAAGGTGACACACTTGGGTGTCTGTACCCGTTTTTCAGAAATTCTTCCAGATGCATATCCAATTCATTTAGCTCTAGTGTACTCATCATGTAAGGAGTCTTATATACTCAAGCTACTCCTGGCACCAGATTGATCGAAAAGTTAATATATCTATTGGGTGGAAATCATGGTATTTCCTTGAATATGTCTTCAAACTCTTTTGAGACTCCATAATCTTCAATATTATGTACGTTATCTTTAGGTGTCTCTTCCATATGTGATGCAAATATTTGACACCCTTTCCTATAAATTTTCTTCAAATACAAGGCTTAAATTTATCTGAGGTTTACTACCCTAGGAATTCCTGGTACTGTCCTTCAATTCCCTTTCTCATCAAAGAAATTAAATTCCTTATTATAACATTGTAGGACAACATGTTGTTGGTCCAACCAATCCATTCCAATTAGCGAGTCATAGTAACCTAAAGGTATGATGTTCAAATGTGCCTTGGTGCTCATTCCATTCATGTTCATTAGAAATACCTTAACCACCTCATTACCTTTTCTTTTAGATCATGTAGCTAGTTGCACCATCCAAGGTTTTCCAAGCTTGATTCTTGGCAATTGATGTCTTTCCACCATTTTAAGATCTATATAACTTTGAATAGCTCTTGAATCAATTAAAATAGAAATGATTTGGTTGTTGATTTTACCATCCACTTCAATCATGTGTGACTGAAAGTCATCTTGTTGGTTATCCATAGCTGCATATATCCTTTGTACACTTATTCCCATGTCCTCCACCATTTCAACTTGTTCTACATTGTAAGCATTCTTCACTTTTCTACCTTTGTTAGGGAAATCTCTCAACACATGATCTCCTCGACAAGCCCAAAATTCAATATGTGGATTCCTTGGTCTTTTCCTTATTTCCTATGGAATTTTGGGTTCTTTATAGTTTGTTTGTCCTAAAGAATTATTTTTTAAGAATGGTGTCTTAGTCCCCTTATTCCTCTATTCCATCATACGTTTCTTTTTGTTTTCCCAAATTCTTTGGAAATATGGTCTTCCTCTATGTTTTTCATAAAGGAATTTATCCCTCTTTATAGTTTCCTCTAGTGTCTTAGGATCATTAGACTCTATATTATCAATGATAAAAGATGGCATCCCACTTAGGTACCTATCAATATTAACCTTATCATCCTTGATAAATGAAACATACTTCAGTAACTCTAAAAGCCTCCTTTGATAGTCATTTATGGTCATACTCCCAAAATTAAGTTCAAATAACTCTTTCATTTTCTTATCATAGTATCGCTTAGTCAAGTATTTATTCTAGAAATACATCTTAAACTCCCTAGAAGTTACCTTATTCTCATTAATGTGTCGTACATGCACAATTAATACCACCACATTGATTCTTTTCATTTGAGATGATAGATGGAAATTCTTCCTTCTTCTTTTGAAGAGTAATTATGTAATTGAAAATACTTCCTCATGCCTAGCAACCATGTCTTTGCATTGTCATCCTTCTTGTCCTCACCATCAAATATAGGAGGATTGATTTTTTTCATTCCCCTTGTAGCCCATCCACACCATACCTTTTATTATTCTTCCTAACATGGGATGGAATGGAACTTCTGTGTAGTCTATTAGTTGAATTCCTTGAAGAATGATAGTGATGTATACAAAACTTATTGTTATTCCCCTCTCATTGTGAGACCTATGATTCCATGATCTTCTTGACCCAGTCTCCTTATCCATCTTCTTCTCTATTATGTCTAAGCTCTACATTAACCTAATGTTGAAGTCTTCCTGCTACTTCTGGGATTTCATAAGCCTCTCATTATAAACTTTATAATTATGGACATCCTTTTGAGGAGCTTTTATAGTCTATACCAATCTCACGCTTTCTTCCTTCCCTTTTCCATGTCCATTTGAATTTGTACCTTCATTTCCTATATCGACATACAATGCTCTGATCTCATATTTATGTATGTAATCTCTCTTTTCATCTTCCATGATTATGATCTTTGTGTTGATCCTATTCTTATCTAAATGTTGTTAATTCAGAAAAATGTGTAGACAAAAAAATATATTAGTCTTGACAATTGAAAATAAATTTATATGATTGTGGTCCAATAATGTATCACAATTCTTTCTTTCATGATCCACCCAAAAAGGTCTCAATACTTTGATTTTTTTTAAAATTTATTTTAATCTATGTGGACTCACAGAATCACATACTCACAGAATCTTGGAAGCATAACTCTCTCTTTCATAAGTCTATCCAAAGAGTTCCCATACTTAACCATTTTTCTCTTTGTGGACTTGCGAAGTCATAGACTCATGGACTCGTGGAAGAATATCTCTCCCTTTCATATGTTTGTCCGAAGAGTTCCCATATTTAACCATTTTCAACTCATTTGGACTCGTGGCCTCACAGACTCACAAACTCATGATAAGTCCCAACACTTAGGCATTTTTCCGTATTTGCATATTCACAAACTCACACTAAGTCCCAACACTTAGTCATTTTTCCACTTCTTCAGACTCGCAGAGTCACAGAATCACAAACTCATGGACTTGTAACCTTGCTTACATAATTTCATCCAAAATGTATCAACAATTATCCATTTTTCCATCTTTGCGGACTCACAAACTCATAGTAAGTCCCAACACTTATCCATTTTTTCACTTCTTCGCACTCGTGGACTTGCAAACACACAGACTCACGGACTTGTAACCTTTTTTAGATAATTCCATCTGAAAAATCTCAACACGTACAACCATTTTTCCATCTTTGTGGACTTACGAACTCATACTAAGTCCCAAAACTTAGCCCCTTTTCTGCTTCTTTGGACTCGTGGAGCCACAGACTAATGGACTCATGAAATTGTAACCTTTATTACATAAGTACATCCAAAAATTCTCAACACATAGTGATTTTTGTGTCTTTTCAGACTTACAGACTCATACTAAGTCCCAACACTTAGCCACTTTTACACTTCCTCGAACTTGTGGACTCGCAGACTCAGGACTCACATACATGTATCCTTTCTTACATAATTCCATCCGAAAAGTCTCAACACTTAGCCATTTTTCCGTCTTTGGAGACTCATAGACTCATACTAAGTCCCAACACTTAGCCACTTTTCACTTATTAGGACTCACAGACTCACAAACTCATGGACTTGCAATGTTTCTTACATAACATTGTCTGACAAGTCTCAATAGTTAGCCATTTTTCTATCGATGCATACTTATGGACTCATACTAAGTCCCAACACTTAGTCACTATTCTACTTCTTCAGACTCACAGACTCATCGACTCCCAAACTCATGATAAGTCATAACATTTAACCATTTTTCCAATTCTTCAGACTTTCAGACTCGTAGACTCACAGTAAGTTCCACTACTTAGCCACTTTTTTTTTCATATTCAGGAACTCATGGATGCATACTAAGTCCTAACACTTATCCATTTTTACACTTCTTTGTACTTTCATACTCGCGCAATCGCGGACTAACAGACTAACTATAAGTCCCAACACTCAACCATTTTTCCATCTTCACAGAGTTATAGACTCATACTAAGTCCAAACACTTAGAGAATTTTCCACTTCTTCATACTTTCGGACTCACAAACTGACAGACTCACAATAAATCCCAACACTTAGCCTTCATTTCGTTTCTTCAAACTTTGGGACTCTCGGACTCATGGAATCACGAAAGCATAAATCCAATACTTAGATTATTTTCATTTCCATGCCTTTGTGTACCTGCCATCATGGCATTACATGTCACCTTCCACCATGTTAGTTGACATGTGGCCCTTCCCCACTCCATGATGATGTCAGTGTACGGAAAAGTACCTAAAATTTTCCAATTTCTCCCATTTTCCATAAACTCTAAAAATGCCTAAGTTCGCCCAAAAATGAAATTCCTTCTTTAGCCGTCATTACAGCTCTGTGACTAATATTAATACAACCAATTCAAGCCTCATACACAAATGATTGTACGCTTCTTTCAAATTCGATTCTTTCGCTTCAAATTTTCCATTATTTAGCAACAAGAAATTGGGGTCGTTTGCCCAATTTCGTTCCATTTTACCATGGTTGCTTGGGAACCATTAAATTTTTAAATTTAATTCCATCAGCCATAGCATTATACTAACTATTTAAAAGTATAAATTGGCTCAAAAAGAGATTAAAGTCTAGAAAAACTCATCCTTGGACCAAATTTCCCAAGTTCCTTAGGAATTCAACAATTAAAATTGAGGCTTTGGCCCAATTTCACCCAGCAGACCCTGATTTTACCATTAAAAGACTGCAAACATTTTTTCAAACAAATTGCAGATGATCTCTTACTAAAATTTTATCAAACATTTCACTTACAACCTCTGAAATTTCACTTCAATGCTTTGTTAAATGGCCCATGTAGTCTCGGTTTTGCAAGTTGGGCTCTGATACCAATTTGTAACATACCCAACTACCATTGTTGGGCCATGCCACTTGAAATTTTTTCTCTCTCTTTGCATCTCTGATACAAAAATTTTATGTACACAGTCCTGAGATGGAACACACCATGCAGAAATACGAATTATGATACCATTAAATTAAACAATCAGTTCTCCATATGAATACAGTTAAGCGGAAAATAGTAGCAACATGTATGCAACAATAACAATTCGTATATAATTTAACAATAGGTATTTCATGACAGAAAACCCATAATTTCACACACACACACAATAATGGAATAATCACATGAAAGACACTTATCTCAGGAAAATAGACACCAACTACATATAGACCTTCCTTCTTCCTCTCAGCCTTAGACTACATTGCTCATAATGCTCACTAGTGGGTCACCCGCAAGTCGGGGATAAACTCTACCAGGGAAAATGGAAAACTAAGCTATTCTAAGGTATGATAAGAGGCATACTTTTTTCATCCAAGGTTCGAACTACTATAACTAGTTTGTGGTCTCTCACTCCCCACATGTCTGTCCCACCCTAGGAAGTGTGCCCCTTCTGTGCTCAAAAGTCCCTCAGCTACCCCACTTCCCTTATGGGCTTCAACAATGGGACAGAAAGGAAGTTTCAGAACCTCATAGCTATTTCCTAGTGCATTAGGGAGAAACTTTGAGTAGTCTCTATCTAGAGTACTACTCACAGTCCTGACAACTCGCTTCTTTCATAATACATCCTGACAATCGCTTATTCAATTCATATGCCATTCTAATAGTACAAGTATAGGTTCTTTTTCATAGTTTAATATCGTCCGATACGACTCACAGTTGCCTCCCATGAAGGAATAATCAATAGTCATGATAATAATTCGTAATCCCCCTTCGCACAATATCCAAAATTATATATATGCATGTGTCCTTTAAGACACTTGTCACCCCAAGGGGAACCCTTGTCCCTACTTTCGAGAAATTCTATATAATAATATTCATTACTTTATCTTTAAGGAATAATATTATAATATTCCAATGGGATTAAGCCCTGTAGCTTAGCCCCTTTCTAGACTCTTAGTGCCCCCTTTCCCTTTCTAGTTGATTTTATCTCCCCATACTCATTTGTGGATTGTTTTGCATGCAACGATGTANTAGTGAGGCCATGGAAATGTGGAAGAGTAGAAGGATTTGTGTTCTCGATGCTTATGTTCTCATTAGTTTCACGAATTAGAAATATGAAATTTTCAATTTGTTTATATCCTTCTTCTACCATTATGTTCATATATAAAGATCCCTCTCTATCAGAAAAAATATTCACAAGGTTAGAGAAAGGATTTATGAAAATCAATGCTCTTTCTTAAAGCTATTCAAGAAATTCCTTAATGATTTGTTGGATGTCTTTTGGATAAGGCTACTCACAATATTCTTACTAATTTACATATTCACTAATACATTCTTAAACAACATGCATGCATGTGTCCTTTAAGACACTTGGCACCCCAAGGGGAACCCTTGTCCCTACTTTCGAGAAATTCTATATAATAATATTCAATACTTTATCTTTAAGGAATAATATTATAATATTCCAATGGGATTAAGCCATGTAGCTTAGCCCCTTTCTAGACTCTTCGTGCCCCCTTTCCCTTTCTAGTCGATTTTATCTCCCCATACTCATTTGTGGATTGTTTTGCATGCAACGATGTATTTTCATTAATAATATGAGTGCTTACATATAACAAAAATAGGCTCACTAGCCTTTATCATCTAGGCTCTCCGACCTAATAATCATATAAGCCTTCTGGTCTATAACCACCTCACTCAACACCCTATAAAAAATTACATTTATATGTACAACTGGTGTTCATCCTAAGGGTATTACAGCTTCCATGCAGGGATCCAGTTCACTTAGTCGTCAAGGAATATCACAGTTGGGGACTCCATCAACTCTTAACTTTTTCAAGAGTGTTCTCAAAAACCTTCTCAAGGATTTTGAGCCATTTCCTCAATAGGAAATGTCATCGTAGGCATAATTTCCATTTTTATAGGAACACAAGTCACAAATTAATGATAAATACAACCCAACAATGTATATCCTCCAATGCATCATGGTTGGTTCTCTTTTTAGCACTCAACTCCCCTCTTTCTCTCCAAAATCATCAATTAAAAACTATCCCAAGAATGAACTCGGATTTCATTTTCTTCTTAAGAAAGCTTGACTCTCACATTTCCTAAATGGTTGTTGTACTCAAAACAAGTTTTCATACGTTGGTGAGTTGACATTTCCTACCTACCACTCTTACATCACTTTAATATCTCTTTGTATATTTCAAACCAAGTAAAATTTAATATAAAAAAGGCTTGGATTAATATAAATGGGTAACCCTTTGGACCTATGTTTGGCACCCTCACTTATGGAATCATAGCCCCATGTTTGTACCATATTGTTGGCACCAAAACCAATGATCTCTCTTTATTAATGATTTCAATGTACACAAATACATAGTTCAACCCTTGGCCATACAAATCCATATTGTCTCTTTGACCCAAAATATCGACTCACCACCCCAAATCACATTAGGATAATTTCATTATAATTCGCGGGGATTAAAAATGGGGTTGTTACATCCCCTGCCCCTTATTTTTGCACTGTCCTCAGTGCACAACACCATAAAGGTGTACATATATATTAAAAGGAGAGTTTCTTTATCCTTTAATCATCATATACTCTCTTTATCCTAATATCACACGTAGACTCTAGAAAAAACATATATAGATAAGGACATTGGCCCAAAACATATACACATGAGAACTTAGGATGTAAATCGTACATAATGAGTTCAGAGTTGAGTAACTCTTGCCAAATTTCCAACCTACAATATCTCATTCCCCTCAATATAAACAACCCAAGGAAGTGTACACCTTTCTCTGCATTGCATTATGCTAGGTTGTAACTATTACCTCAAGGGATCCAACATAGATTGGCTAGGAATTCTCGGAGATGGGGATCCATGAAATATAGATGCAACAACTTTCACAATTTGTTGATTCCCATAGAAATTACAACCAACATGCTATATTTCCCACCACCCTGCACAAACCAACGATGTGTACCCCCTTCTCTTCATTTTAGTCCGTCAAGTTGTATCAATTCCCTCCATGTCTCTAGAAAATGGTCGGATAGGAATTCTAAAAGTTGTGTCTCTAGTAACTCCAACTATGATAATGGAATCTCCAAACTTTCAATAGTTGCAAATGTACCTAATGCATTGAATATTCATCACTATTTTTCTCCTTTCAAGTTGGAACAAGTCCATTAGACTTCATTCATTCCATGCCTTTGTCCTTGAGCTCCATTTCCTTCTCATGCTCTCCTTTCCATGTACCTAGTTCATGTCTTCATTCTTTAGTTATTCCTATAGAATCCATCAAGAAATATACATGTTATATCCATTATCATATATAATTATGTTTTTGATAAGAGTCTTAAGCTACACAATGTAATATTTATTGAGAAGCAAGTTTATAACTTTAAATAAATACTTATCTATATGGGTATCTCCTCCTGCACAAAGATTCCATTAGCAAGAATTCAACTCATTGTTCTTTCCCAACACATCCTCATGATTCCATCCACCATGCCATATGAATTATTAAGTTTCCACTTCAGTTATATATTCACCGTCTAGGCTTAAGAATTCCCTTATTTTAAACATAGTCCCTTGAGTGATCCATCATTTTCCAAGGTGTTCTCGTGCAAGGAGATTGCTAACTTACTACTAGAACCCCACTAGAAATTTGTACCTGGTAGGAATAATAGGGTTCTGGTGCGCTAAATATAGCCTTCTTTCCAATCTTTCATCTTCAATATACATCATATCAATTGTATCGCATGTATACAATCATCATGAGTCACCATCATTACAATTTCAATTATTGATTCAAACTTGCTTCATAAGGAAATTTAAATTTCTCTGTAAGAGATTCATTCTCATAATGTTTTTCTCTTGCAAATACTAGTTATTGGTTTTTCTTATGGTCTTACACCATTTACATACTCAATATAATGTTTCTTGCAAATTTTCTCAAATTTCCTTCAACCAAACAAATTTTTAGTATTTGTGCACATTATCCTTCTATTGCAATATTTATAATAGTTCATGAACTAATCTCAAAATTGTATCTTACCAAAAATTCAATCACTTCCAACTATTATTCATATTAAATGGAATGAAACTATCATTAATCATGCATTATCTAGCATACAAAGATTTTCATAATTCAATCAAACATTACCACTAAATAAAACCATGTGATAATACCCATGACCACATATACACAATGCATCCTTGAATAAACTATGGAATACCACATATTAATGTCATGTATTTCACCATGGTGAGTTGGAAGGTCTATCCAATACCTTAACACATCATCCAAACTCTTTCTTATCTCAATTTCTTTAGTAATTATGCATCATCGACAACTGAATGCACACCAGCATGGTTGTTATCAAATTATTTGATGCCACTTCATTAACTAGTATCTTGTAGAAGTTCACAGGATCCCTTCACCAACCTCTTGATCAAGATTCTTACCATCCTGATTTGTCTTCCTACATATGGCTTTCATATGCAATGACGACATCCTTAACATATTCAACCTTTCTATAAACTATTTTCCTCGATACATAATCTATCATTAGTCATATTCAATTATCATGACATCATTATATCACATATATAACAACAAACTATTCTTAGTCTATAATCATGCCATATGCATGTTCAAGAATTCTTGCATGCACTAACACACATTGATATGCACCAACCATTCATTCTAATAATTACTAATAATGCACATGCATTCTATATTCATTTTTTGTATGATGCATCGCTTTTAGTATGCATTCTAGTGCATATCTATTTCATCTTCATGTGCTCCATGTAGTGGTCCTAGAATCCATATAGATCCTTCCAGACTTATGAATTGTCACTCTACTTATGTATGCATTTTTTTTCTTATATGGACCTTTTCTATCTAAGTCCCACTTGTCCATTTTGGATTTCCATCCAATGTGTCCTATTCACAACAAAATATACTTAGGTGACCCTGGTCCAACCTTACTAGCCAAAATAATCCAACACCTTGGAATGATGTAGTTCCTATCATTTGATCACCTTGTAATCTTTTAATCTATTGAATCTATTAATAAATATCTACATTCAAGGCTATAGAGACTTTCCATCCCTTTCATGTTCCCATTAGTGATGTTATTCACCCATTGGGTTCATGTCCTATATGATAACACTTGTCAAATTTCCTTTGCAAGTAATTCATATTTTGTAGTAGTTGAATACTAATTTTTCTCTACTCTTCCTAAGTCCTTTATCCACTTTTCGTTATCTACCCTATAAATTTTCACTTCCCTCTACAATCTCTTTATTCTCTCATCCATCATCTACAAGATTTTCCCCACTTCCATGTCCTTTTGTTGCAAGAAATAACTACTTTGGCGCTCAAATGAAATATCCAATTTATAACCTGTTTCATCTACATGATCAAGTTCTTTCCCTTCCTCTTGTTGTAACTTATCTTTATTCAATAGTAGACATACTATATCATCAACACTATTTTTTCATAAATCTTCCAACACCTTTGTATAAATTCCCAACTTCATACTACCATTTTCTTGAAGATTAATATCCTTGCATATTTTAGGTCCTTTTGAATAATTGTGTGTCCATATTCTATTACATCTAAGCCATATTTTTACAACTAGAGAAATAATGTGTGAAACATCCAAGGATTTTGTGGAGCCGGAAAAATCCTTATCATAAACATATTGTATGGAAGATGAAAAACCAAATGTACCTGACCATAAAATTGTCTTTTTATTTTCATTTGCTCATCCACAATATGTTTAAACTCAACCCGTTTTACTTTCCATGTTGACGCACTACAAATGTGCCTTTATACCCTTAAATTGGAACTATCATGACTATATGCACTCTTTCTTAATTGATACTAAAATATTTCCTATACCTCTAAAATACATAATTTTTTTCCAAACATTTGGCATTGTTTGGAAAATCGCACATTGATCAATTGCATGGTTCATAGAGTTTATTTACCCTTTTCCATGTAGCTTTATACCACCACGAATTGCTTCCTAAGAGAATATAATCCTCACTTCACATTATCCTATATATTATGTTTCCATTGGTTCTAGTAATACTTTATTCTAATTTTATAAGTATAAGTTATGGCTCTCTGAAACCAACAATTTCACCCTTTTTTCACATTTTTTCTAGTACCGAAAATCTCAAAGTCTAACTTTTTCCACTTGTACAAAGAAATCTAGTGACAAATAGGAAAATTTTTATATCTGGTGTTGATAGTATTATTGATTTTTAATACATTGTAACAACTCTGATATTTGGAATTTGATGCTCCACCCAGCTTATACATCAATCTATATTTGAAAATTTTGTCCTTTTTTCTTTTCGTCCCAAATGGAGATAAATTGATAAAATATACATCAAGACAAATTTGTCCAGATTGGTGATTAGATAAAATTTTGAATATCTGGGGTCCCTTTCCCTCCTTTCAAGATTTCAAGAATCCCCAAAAGACGCCCAAAAATATTAGATTTTTCTTTGTTTGGGCATCTCCACTCGAACTCCTTTTGAATTATACTAGGAGCCCCAATGGGTATCCTCATGCCTAATTTTTGAAGTATCTCTAAAATTTTCACCTTAATGTAGTCCTCGATCACTGATCATGACCTATATCTTCAAAAACCACTAAATTGTGTTTTTTAAAATATTGAAGTAGAATTAGCCACTGGCCTTCACTAGAACTCTTGTAACCCTTTTCACTATGGACATAACCCTTAAATTCCATTGCAAATAGAGTTGAATATTTTAGGTTATGGCCAAAACAAGTTTTTGTCTCTAGACTTTTTTTTTTTGAAAAATTTTCTATTTTTCCTTCCCTTTTCCTCCTCTTTCTCTCTTTTCCTCTCTTATTTTCCTCTTATTCTCTTATCTTTTCCCTTCATCTATGTATTAGTATCAAAAAGCACATTCTTTTCCAACATATTGGCACCAGAATGTATTTTCATAGCCAATGTCTTGATGCATGATCCTCTTTCGTTGTTGATGTATCAATGACTTGGGAAGATATTTCTTCACCAATGTATCAATGAAAGATATTATTTATTCTCCAATAAAATATCTTTCTTCCTTACCGATGAAGATATTTCTTCCTTTCTAATTTTCCAACGACTTATATTATTTCCTCATAGGCGTATCAGGGAGTTATCTCCTTTTATCATCTATATTTTAACGAGTTATTTYATTTTCTTTTCAATGCATTGACAAGTTATTTCCTTTTCTTGCTAACCTTTTGGCGATTTATTTATTTTATTGCTAATGTTTTGGTGAGTTATTTCATTTTMTTGCAAACCTTTTGGCGATTTATTTATTTTCTTGCTAATGTTTTCGTGAGTTACTTCATTTTCTTGCCAACCTTTCGACATGTTATTTCTTTTTCTCATGCATGTTTTGGTGAGTTATTTCCTTTTTCTTACTGATGCTTTKTCGAGTTATTTCCTTTTCTCACCGACAAATTATATTCTTTCTTTGTCAGTGACTTATCTTATCTCCTTTTCGGTGACATATTTTCCTTCCTCACTAGTGACTTATATTCTTTCCTCGTTGATGTTTTAGCAAGTTGCTATCATTTATCCTTGGTGTTTGGTGAGTTATTATCTTTCCTTTCTAACATTTTGTTAAATTATCTTCATTCATCCCCAATATTTTAACACTTGCAAAAATATTTTTCCATCAATAGACTCCTTTATGGGCATCTTCAAAAGTTATTTTTCCATTGAGCTTTTGGTGGCTACAAAAGGTATTCCTTCACCAACATATTAGTGAAGAATATTCTTTCCTCACTGATACACACTATATTGATCACTTCAAAATATCTCCCTTCATTGATGTATCGATGAGGGGTCTTATTTCCCCTCCAATAAACTATATCAATGACGAAGGAACATCTTTACACTAAACCGATTCTTACATTCTCAATTTAGAGACTATCATAGTTTGCTCATTTAGGTTTCTGTGGTGAGGGATTTGTTTAGAATTTGTCGGAAGAACCACAGTGTTATTGATAGCTTGTCGTCGACATTTCAGATCCACAACAGGATCCATCTTCAGGACAAAAAATCCCGAGGAAAAATAAGAGAGGATTCCTTAATCAATAATGATGAGGAGGGTGGAAAACTAAGGTCGACTAAGTGAAACCCTAGGTTTGAGGAGATTTTTTCAAAATAGGTATTTAATAGTGATTTAATTAATGAATTAACTGGTTTAAATTGATAACCTGATGGTGTTAATATTATTAATATTAAATTTTATGTTAAATATAGGCTAAATTTAGGGTTAACCATATGGTGTTAATATTATTAATATTAATTTTAATATTAATTTTATGTTAATTATAGGTTAAATTAAGGTTAAAGTCTTCAAAAACATAGGTTACAAAGAAAAAAAGATTGAGAACACAATAAGGAAATTCCTAGAAAAAGAAAAAGAAAATAACAAACCTCAACAGAGAAACAACCAAACCCCAAGCCTCACCGCCTACCTCCCTTACATCCAAGGAGTCATTGATAAAATTGCTAAAATGCTAAACAAGAAGGAGATTAAGACCTCATTCAGACCACTTAATACCATCAAACAGAAAATGAGATCTGTTAAGGACAAGCTTGACCAACACAATTTCAAAGGAGTATACAGAATAGATTGCTCATGTGGCAAATGCTACATTGGAGAAAAGGGCCGATCTTTCAACACCAGGATTAAAGAGCATAGTGCTGACATCAAGAATGAACGAACCCGCACCTCAGCACTAGCCAAACACTCTCTCACAACTAAGCATCACATACACCTAGAGGACACCAAAATTTTATCTAAAGAAGACCATCTCCTTAAAAGACGAATTAGAGAGGCAATCGAAATCATCAAAAATCCCAATAACCTAAATAGAGACAATCGCCTAGAGATTAGTGAAAGTCGAATCCCGCTCATTCGGGAAAGAAAACATTATTAACCTTACCCTCAGAACTCTAGTACTTACACCCTCACTTTTTTCGAACCTTAACTTAACCTAATCTTTAAAACCAACCTTATACCTTATGAAAATCCCATTTGACATACATTAATAATAATATTATTATTACTTTTTTACATTTTAAACCTAACTTAACCAACATAATACTAATTAAAATTAAACCATTTTGATTCCAACTTATAATCTTCTACCACTAATATAATATTTTTGCTACCTCATTAAATTAACCCTAAATTTAACCTACAATTAACATAAAATTAATATTAATAATATTAACATCCGCAAACCTAGGGTTTCACTTAGCCAACCACTAATAAAGCAATAATAATATTAATGCTACCTCATTAAATTAACCTATAATTAACATAAAATTAATATTAATAATATTAACACCATATGGCTAACCCTAAATTTAGCCTATATTTAACATAAAATTCAATATTAATAACATTAACCTAAATTTAGCCTATATTTAACCCTAGATTGCTAGTGATGCTTAGTTAAATTAACATAAAATTAATATTAAAACTAATATTAATAATATTAACACCATATGGTTAACCCTAAATTTAGCCTATATTTAACATAAAATTTAATATTAATAATATTAACACCATCGTGTTATCAATTTAAACCACTTAATTCATTAATTAAATCACTATTAAATACCTATTTTGAAAAAATCTCCTCAAACCTAGGGTTTCACTTAGCCGACCTTAGTTTTCGACCCTCCTCGTCATTATTTATCAAGGGCTCCTCTCTTATTTTTCCTCAGGCTTTTTTGTCCTGAAGATGGATCCTATTGTGGATCTGAAACGTTGACGACAAGCTATCAATAGCACTGTGGTTCTTCCAACAAATTCTAAACTATCATAGTTGTCATGAAACCCCCGAACTTGATCCTCCTTATCTGAATTCACCTGTTCCACAACCATAAAAACCCATGCAATGGAAAACCAAACACAAGCAATTGAATTTCAAGGATTTTTACTCTGATTTCTCAAGATGGATGAATTCTATTTTTTTTGAAATTCCACACAACTTTCAACCTATCTGTTCCTATAACAAAGCGTGAAGGCTTAGTGTTGAAACCAATGCTATGATACAACTTGTAAAATAAGATACCTACTGAACCTATTTAAAATTTTGCATGCACACAATAGAATTAGTAGGAAACACAATAATTTATCCATGCAATTAGCAACATAATTTAAAACACATGAATGGAACTGCTCAAGAATGCAAAAACAAAAAACATTCAAATTACCATTTATATAGTAGAATAATATAACAAAAATAGCATAAAACTTAAATTTAATTAGCTAAACCAACTGGTTGTGTATAGGTGAAATTCCTCCCAACCATAGAAACTATTTTTCCATTCTCTCAATAGCATGTCACCCTTGATATGAGGATATGAATCCAAAGCAAGGTTTGTCTAACCCTCTTGGTTTTCCAATATCCAAATCTAGTAGCCAAAATACCAATTTCT
>JASDQU010508181.1:21544-35873 GCA_032191745.1 Picea mariana
CCCCTCAACCCACACAACCTAAGGAATGGGGTCCCCTTCTTTTCTACATAGTCCCTCGGGTATTCCCACTTCCCTCTAGGGCTCCAATGCACTCGTTTGGATAGGAATATCATAGTTGTGGACCCCAGGAACCCTTAGCTACTCCATGAGTGCTCACAACAATATTCTCAAGGCTCCTGAGCCATTTGCTCAACATAAAATGTAACCAAAGGAACATATCCCATTTTTACAAGGACAGAGGCCATAAATTTAGCATAAGTACATCCCAAAAATGTCTATCCTCTAGCGCAACATGATTGGTTATCTTTTTAGCACCCACCTCTGCTCTATATCTCCAAAATCAATAGGTAAAAATTGTCCCAAGAATGAACTCCAACTTCCTTTTCTTCTCTAGAAAGCCTAACTCTCACATTTCCCAAAAAGTGGTTGTACTTATCCGATTTTTTCATAATTGGTGATTTGACCTTTCCTACCTACAAATATTGCTTCACCTTAATATCTCTTTTAATATTTAAAATGAAGTAATATTTAATATAAAAATGGATTGGATTAATTTAAATGGGTAACCCTTTGGACCCCTCTTTAGCCCCCTCTATTATGGAATTGTATTGCCTCATCATTACCATCCTGCTTGTATTGCAGTCAATGATTTATCTTTATTAATGATTGAAATGTACAAAAATACATTGTTCGACCCTCTTCCATAAAAATCCATATGGGCTCTTTGACCCAACGTATAAGTTGACCAACCTAAATCACATTTACATAATTACATTATAATTTGCGGGGATTAAAATTGAGGTTGTTACATATGTAGGATTCATGTCACTATGTTTTAGTCGATAGTTTATTTGTTACAGTGGACTGTGTTTGTAGTTGATTATGTAAATCATTTTTAACAGATAAGTGTTTTCATCACAATGTCATTTACAGTTTTAATTCTATGATAAAATGTTGCATTTACTCTATATGTTGTATGTATGCATTTTAAGGTGGGTGTTTAATTGTTGTTATGCATGTTTAAATCATTTGCATTCATGTTTTTATGAATTAATGATAATAGCATACCTATATGGCATGTTTCACATATTTTCCACATTTGAATCAAATGTTAGTTGAATTAGTAGTAATGTGGCCCAACCAAGGAGTTGGGTATGTTACACTATTATTTATAGCTTTGCAATAATCGATATATTTGTAAATCAAGGTTTCTATCATCTAATCCCAACTTATGATGTTATTTCCTTCCAATATCATGAACCATGTCAAGGTTAACTAATTTAATTTAAAGGGAAGAAGTTTTATTTTTCCATCATATAATGCACATTCAAAGGTTCTATAAGTAAGGTAAAACTCAAAATGGAAGGTATCATAGTCTTTAGTAGTGAGGCCATGGAAATGTGGAAGAGTAGAAGGATTTGTGTTCTCGATGCTTATGTTCTCATTAGTTTCACGAATTAGAAATATGAAATTTTTAATTTGTTTATATCCTTCTTCTACCATTATGTTCATATATAAGGATCCCTCTCTATCAGAAAAAATATTCACAAGGTTAGAGAAAGGATTTATGAAAATCAATGCTCTTTCTTAAAGCTATTCAAGAAATTCCTTAATGATTTGTTGGATGTCTTTTGGATAAGGCTACTCACAATATTCTTACTAATTTACATATTCACTAATACATTCTTAAGCAAGAATAGAAACATGTGTTCATGGTACAAATGTTCCATATCTATCTCTAAGTTGATGCATGCAAATTAACTATGTGTGTGTGTATTTATGCAAAAAATTATATTATTTCTAATCCAATTTTAGCAGCTTCATGGAAATGATGTCAAAAAGTGTTGGGAAAAAAATTATATCAATATATATGATGAATACCTCAACTCACTTTAATTATCAATCTAGGTATCATGTAAACTTATGAGGTAATGTACACTATGCATACAACTATAGAGGTCAAATACAAACTACTAATCCTAATTAAAATTGAAATGATGCAAACGCTCAACTTTGAAAATTCATTTTCATTCAATTTTCATGCATTTGGGTTCATGAATTTAACAACTACTTCCAATAACATTAAGAAAACTGAATATGAATCTCTAGGGTTGCTAAGTCTTGGATGGAGAATAATTTAAATGAGTATAGTCAATTAATGAATATATGGGTCCTATGTTGTTGCTAAATCAATAAACTCTTACAACATATGAAACCATTTACTAGATCCATAGATCATACTCCAAAGTGATAAACATGGTAAAATAAAAATATTAAAAAACAATCATGACAAATGAAGGCAATAGTAAAAATTAATGAAAAATACATTAATTAAGATAGTATAGTACTTTGTTTCCTATAAAAGTTTGTCTACTTGAAAAATAGAAAAATAGGAACAAAATTCAAGAATAAAATGATTGTAGGGGTTATTAATCCTCTCCTTGAAACGTCTCTACTTAAAGTAATTATTGGAACCAAGAACGTTCAAACACTCATAAATTCATAAACTGTCATGAAACATCACGGAAGAAATATCTCTTCCTAGTATAATTTGAATTAGCTCAATAAACAAGAAGAGCGATGAAGGACACTACTAACTAACTTACTCTATTACCTATCTATCTATTTTCATTTGAATGAGCTCTATCTAAGACATCCAATCAATCCCTAGATTGGTAGGGGTTGTCCCATAACTTCTTAGCTTTATGCATGATGTTTTAAGGGATTGATTTCCCTCTTAGTCAACTCGAATACCGGAGATTAGCAAGGAATAAAATTGATTGAGGTCATTATTGTTGCCTCCAAATGTTGGAAAACGTGAAGATGGTGAAGGGACAAGATTCCTTAAATTTCTTAAATCATCCATCGAGGTATTCTATGGAAGAGATCATGTTATTATTGTGAGTCAAATTCCTATACTATTGTTCTTTGTAGAACACATTAGTTCACATACAAACATCACCAAATTAAATTTAATATCAAGAACACACCATTCAATCTTAGAATTAAGAAAAACTCATATAATTAAATAAACATAAATCATAATGTCTACTTTCATTTAGTGTGGAAAAAAAAGTCTACCTTGGTCATCAAAAAGTCTTAATAGTGTGAAAAAAAAAAGTCTACCTATGTCATCAAAAAGTCTTATTGTTTTCCATGTCTTGCCTTATGGGGAATGCATCAAATATTGATAATATAGCATGTGTCATAAACGAAACAAATTGGAGGCTCGTCCCGAGGTAATGAAAATTTGCATTCCATAACGAAATTTTGAAAACATTGGACCGCATAATTGTGTGGGTAATGTGCCGACCTCATAACAACTGAAACATGTTTTTATAATAAGTGACATGAAAATTTATCTTCACTTTGTTTATTATCCCTGGAATCAATTTGT
Organism: Picea mariana; assembly: GCA_032191745.1. Lineage (NCBI taxonomy): Eukaryota > Viridiplantae > Streptophyta > Pinopsida > Pinales > Pinaceae > Picea > Picea mariana. The sequence goes on from JASDQU010508181.1 coordinate 24,942, forward strand.
CATATGTCATTTAATGTCATCAGGCCTTGAGTTTCAACTCGCCATAAAATTCAAACTTTTCATGTAACATTTTTTTTTCAATGATTCTCAAAATTACGCTTTTTTTGTCAAAGGAAATGCGAAATTTTCATTAAGCGGTTGAATTTTGAAAATGTAACCCCATAAACATGTGAATAACATACTCACCCTAACCTTAACTAAACATTCTTGTTGGAACTAGCAACACATAATTTTTTTACTCAGTTTGTTTGAAGGAATACTTAAACTAGATGTTATGTGATGAAATGCAATAATTGTTTGTTTAAACATATTCATGATTATGCAATTATAAATGCATCTAATTTGTTGTTATGGAAGCCAACCAATAGAAACAATCTCATGAACTAGCCACTATAATTATTAAGAAAAAAAATAACGCATACTAAATTCAAAATAATATTCACCATGGTTTACATCACATGACATAAATTTGTGGATAATGCTTCTGTACAAATGTATATGAAATATATCGCATGATATATCTTCTTGCAATAGATGCACAACCATCGATGTAGTAGTAATGGTGAATATATGTTTAACATGTAGTAGTAATAATTTATTTAGTGTTTAACATGGAGTTGACATGACATTTAGAAAAATATTAATAACATAAAATATTACTCATAAATAAATTATTTCAATGTCTACTTAAGTATAATATTTTAATATGAACTCAAGTATGATGGAGATGTATAATTCATTTATCGCTTAACATGTAGTTCACACATGACATTTAAAAAAACATCAATAACAAAAAAATATTGCAATGTCCACCATAAATAAATTATTTCAATATCTACCTTAAGTAAAATATTTCAATATCATATATAGAGAGAGAGCAATTGAAAGAAACAAATTCTTATGTTTCAAAAACTCAGATGGTGTGATACTCATATGAGAGGGACATGCATAATTTATTTCATGTTCAATATAGAGTTTATATGTGGTACATACACACATACATTTATGATGATGATGATCGTAAACGTCCATTGAGACCAAATTTGTCTATCATACCTTAAAAAAGGTAAGGAATCAGTATGGATCCATATTAACTAGGGATATATGATGCGCCATCTTAAATACAGATATATGATGCACTCAGAGGGATCAAATCTGTAAAGTGCAAACCTCTATTTAGTCAACAAAACTTGAGGAAGGCTTTGCACCCTCTTTTTAGTCAAGAAAACTTGAGAAAGGGTTTTCACCTTGAGGGATTAGTTCCCTCTCAGAGCATCATAGATGTCGAGCTAAGATGTATATGCACTGGTGTCATTCATAGATTGCATTATCATCCTAGTTTTGAGTCTTAATCTTGGTTTTAGGTTCAAGTCCTAAGATAAGGATCTAGTCCTAAGGCGACAACATGAGATCAGGTCTTGATTATATAGCTAATGAAAATATATATATCAACTAGAAAATAAAATCGCTAATCACTCTAAGAAGTAGAATAAAATTATTCTTGCAAAAGGAAAATAAAATTGAACATAGCTTCTCATACAAAACATCGGAAATTGAGATACATAATATGCAAGTTAGGTGTTGTTGTTAGCATTAAATGAACATGTAGTGCATGACAATATGAATGGGATTCTACATGTGATTGTGATCATAATTAAGTGTAACAATAAATTCAATGTATTGTAGAGGAATGACATGGGGATGTAAGGTTTTGTGATGTGCTTTTAGTACCTGCTAAACTATAAATGCATGATAGTTAGGTACACATTTTAAAATTGGATGCTTTATATATTAATATAATGTTTTATCAACATATGAACTAGTATATATGCCTATTGGTTCACATCCATATCATATTTTTATTGTACCATTTAGTGAACTTTCCATTTGCATCCTAAACCATTTATAACTTGCCACTCAAAGTAAGCAATGATATCATAGGGATAACACAATTAAAGAATTTTATTTTGTAAAAGTTTACTCCAATTAGGTTATTCTACGACATTGAATTTGCATCCTCACTCTCAAGCTCATCTTTAGCAACATGGATTACCTTTTGAAATACAATAACTATGCAACCATGTCTTTACCTTACTAATGTTGGTTGATTTGATGTGGTAGTAGACTCATGCATATCTATAACATGCATTCGAACATGTTTTTAAAAGAAAAGAAAAAATTTAGTCTTATTCAACTTAAAGATCCTTATTTACAAACAATATTTTTTGTTGGAGATTACAAAAGAACACATCATAGATATCTAGTGATTATCATACAACAAAGGAAAAATAAATCTAAGGAATATTAAAACATACAACATTTATTAAAAAAATTAGTGTTTAGTAGCATTGTTTGTCACTTAACAACCATCAACAAATGATCTCACCAACTAGCTATTACAAAAAACTCAAAGCTATTTAGATTACTTGAGAATCATTATTCAATGAAAACAAACAATTACAACATCATCATCTCAACCATATGAATTAAATACCAATCCTCTTGTTCTCATTGACCATGTGAAAAAAAAGGCCTCAACTCTAAAAAGTTGAATAAATCATTTAACAATGAACAAACTTCGAGTGTTTATATGTATCAAGTGTTGCATGAAATGATAAATATCCATTAATAAGAATGCATTTTATAGACTTAATTTCCACCCTACAGTGTCAACAGGAATATAATAGAAGATGAAAAATGAAATGCACTCTTCTACTCAAGAATTCATTCATTTTTTAGGAAGTTTTCTTATCATTTATATAAAAATATCTGACATGTCCCTGGTCATCTATATTCACATACTTCAACTAGCGGCCTCCCCTATAATCTTCTATATTCACAGAGTTTCAAAGAGGTATGTGATGGATGAGTTGTTTCCGTGTGACATGAGCCTTTGAGATAACAACATTGAAGTCTCTATTGGTTCCTAGAAGATCTATAATTTATTCCAATCCTCTTCCAAGAATCTATATAAAGAAGGCTAATCTTGAGCATCAGGAGGAATAATCATTCACAAAGTTCTATTGCCAAAATACATAGGTGCTCTTCCATTCCATATCAATGGTTGTTAGGTTACGTAACTTGGTTAAAAAGGTGAGGAGGATCAAGGAGCAAGGGGACAGGAGGAGTGAATCTATGCCTAGAGGTAAAGAGCATTGATTTACTTCTTTCATTTTAATCAATAGATAATTGGTTTTACCCTATCAATGTTTGTACTTCATTCACAATTTTTTTGATCTGATTTATTCCTTCATATATCATATTAGATCTAAGCTAGATCTAAGATTCTAATGCTAATAAGAGAAGTAGGAAGGAATTGTTTGTCATTTGTGTACAGGTAGTAGGTTGAATGAGCTGGAGCAGGATCTTTGGGACCACACTAGCCAAGAACATACACAAATGAAATTTTTGAAAAGGTACGCCATTCCACCATTTCTTGGTTTAAGTATGAATATGTTTTCTTGTGTCTAGGGAGAAGCATAGAAGTCTATCCCTCTGTATTTCTAGGATAAACAGGTTGATGCTACAGATATCTTACTATCCAATTGAAGAGATTTTATCCACAACAAAATTGGTGACTACATCGGGGAATAATATTTTATTTTACTCTAGTACAGATTCCCTTTCCTATTCACCTCCATTCTTTGTTTATGATTCTATCATTCTCTTCCTTGACATTCCCCAAGAGGGTAGATCTCTCATAATTTTTATTTATTTTTTAAATTGCATAGTGGTGCTTGTATGTTGTTGTACATACAATGACAGGTCGCTTGTTGCAGTAGACATGACTACCAACCTCCTACATATGATCACATATTGCATGCTAGACAACTAGCGACCTTACCTATGCGACAAAAAATTGCAATTTTTTTTATATTTCTCCTAATCATATATGGATGGGTCTAATATAAGGAGTATGTAATTGGTCTACGGATTTGGGTTAGAATTGTGCTTTCAAATGTTTGATTAGATTGGTTTTTTGCATTCCTTTCTTGTTGAGTGATCCATTAAGTTGGGCATTTCACCCAATAAATCCGATTAGATTTGTTAGTGTCTCTTGTTTAGTTGCATTTGGATGAGTTTCCTTTTGAGAGTGATTTTTTCATTGCTAGATTCATCTCCCTTGTGATTGTTTTGTTGTGATTTTGGTGAGACACTGTAGTGTACTTCCATGCATCACTAGCAATTTCCTATATCCCTTTCTTTCTAATTGCTAGGTTTTTCAATTTGCAGATTGATTTTCTTGGTTTTATTAAGAAACTCTTCGCATTTTAATTGAAAAACAAAATTGCATGCACAAAGATTTTGAGCATTGAATATAAATTTTATTTTATCATTTTTCTTAGGGATCTCATTTTGGTTGTGAGTTTTCTTGCATGGTTGAATGGTGATTGTGAGGTGGCATTCTCAAATTTGCAAGTAAAAAGGAATCTTTCTGTCATATACCTAGAATTCGTTGAGGTCAAATCAGGGCATGTAGGGTGATTACACCTCTCTACTTGTTTTGGTGTTTGAAATATTTCTTAGAATACTATGTATACATGGTTTCATTAGTGCTAACACCTCCCCTGTGAGGTAGCACTACTAAATATTTTATCATACCTACCTTTCCCTTACATTTGTTCTGATCTACGACTATTTTCTTGTTCATTGATTGTAAGGTTGTATCCTTAGTGACCGTTCATAAGTATATACAGAGGTGAATGCAATCGAGATGTACCTATAGTAACATGGGTAGAAATTTGGTCATGGTCCAAGTTACCCTAGAGGGTGTCTACCTTAATAAAGGGTATTAGCACTAGTCATGGTTGTTTCACATATATCATCATAACTACTCCTTATACCTTCGCTACCCAATATTATGGAGACTTCATCTCCCCTAGCGCATTAGTTTTCAGAAGGACCCTTGACCCGTTGGTTTTCTTGTCATTGTTGATATTTGTTGTTGATTTACCCTTGCTTCAACCCCTATGTACTATTGTATCTATTTATTTATTTGTTTTAAATCAAATTATCAGCTCATAAAACAAAATACACTTGTAGGAATAATCAACTCAAATAAATAATAGATTCAATACTGGAAACCAAAATCTCATACAAAATACACAAAAATAGTATGCCCATCAACCAATCTTATCATTCAATAAATTCAAATCTAATAGGGTCTCCCTTACTCAGAAAATGGCTCATAGAGAAATATAGAAAACTTTAGACAACACCTGCAAACCTTAGCAAATCTTGGTCTATTGTATGATCTTGAACTTTCACATTTCCATAGATGTACATGCATTTCCATAAGAAAAACTGTGTATACACAACTATCTCCATTGAAACCTCGTACACGTGAACAAATAGTGTATGGAAAACTTTGAACATCACAATCCGATAGTTGCAGCTCCAATATGATAAAACAAACTTGTGGTTGTCTTTATTCTCTCTTCTCCATGAATTGTAATGATATCTAGATGGAATTCCTTCTCCACATATCCAAGATATCCTTGAATCATAGTCCTTTGTGATACAACCCTTTCTATATCAAAAAATTCAAAATTAAGTGTATCCTCATTCAAAACTTAAGAGTCACAACATAATTGGAAGTTGGGTTATGTATCTCGGTTGGAAAGGTGAGGAGGAAAAAGGAGCAAGGGGACAAGAGGAGTGCATCTACACCTATAGGTAAAGTGTGTTGATTTACTTGCTTCAGTTTAATCAATAGATAATTTGTTTTCCCCTATCAATATTTGTACTTCATTAAGAAATGTTTTGATCTAAATTATTCCTTCATAGATCATATTGGATACAAGCTAGATATATGATTATAATGCTAAGAAGAGAAGTAGGAAGGCATTGTTTTTCACTTTTGTGTAGGTAGAAGGTTGAATGAGTTGGAGCAGGATCTTTGGGACTACACTAGCCAAGAACACACAAGGATGAAATTTGGGAAAAGGTATGCCATTCCAACATTTCTTGGTTTAATTGTGAATATGTTTGCTTGTTTCTTTGGAGAACCATAGAAGTCTTTCCCACTATCTATCTAAGATAAATAGGTATATCCTAGGGATATATTACTATTCAATTGGTGAGATTTTATCCACAATATAATTGATGACTACATCGGGGATTAATATTGCATTATTCTCTAGTATATATTCCCTTTCTTATTTACCTCCGTCTTTTTTTTCTGAGTCTGTCATTTTCTTCCCTAGCGTTCCCCCAAAGGGTAGATCTCTCATATATATATATATATATATATATATATATTTAAATTGCATAGTGTTGCTTGTATTTTGTTGGAGATAGAGTGACATGTCGCTTGTTACAGTAGAGGTGATTAGCGACCTCCTACATATGATCACATGTACTGACCTACCCTATGCAAGAAATAACATGCAATTTTTTTTATATTTCTCATGATCATACCTTGATGGATATAATATGAGGAGTTTGTAATTGGTCTATGTCTTTGGATAATCTCTTTGTTTGAGCCCTTTTGGGTCACCTTATATATCGAATCTGGGTTTGAATTATGCTTTCAAATGTTTGATTAGATTGCTTTTCTACGTTCCTTTCTTGTTGATTGGTCCATTGAGTTGGGTTGTCCACCCAACAAATCTTATTAGATGTGGTAGTGTCTCTTGTATGGTTCCATTTGGTTGAGCTTCCTATTGGAATTGAGTTTTTCATTGCTATATCCATTTCCCTTGTTATTTTTTGGTTGTTATTTCACTAGAGACATTGGAGTGTGCTTCCATGCATCACTAGAAATTTCCTATATCCCTTGCTTGTTGATTGCTAGGTTTTTCATTTTGCACATTGCTTTTCTTGGTTTGATTAAGAAAGTTTTTTCATTTTAATTGAAAAAGAAAAAATTGCATGCACAAAGAATTTGAGCATTGAAGACAAATTTCATTGTAGCATTTTTCTTAGGGAACTCATTTTGGTTGTGAGTTTTCTTGCATAGTTTTTTAGTGATTGTGAGGTTGCATTCTCAAATTTGCGAACAAAAAGGCCTCTTTCCATATATAGCTAGAATTTTTTGAATTGAACAATTTGAAATGGAATTTTTGCGTTGCTTTCATTTGGTAAAGACTCACAAAATCACTAAAGTTTCATTCATCTTCCCAAAAAACCACCATAAGAAAATATTTCACAATTTAAAATCAACTAGAATATTTTCTATGTTATCAAATCAACATTAGATAGGATTAGGAGCTTGTAATAGGATAGGTGAATGAACTCTCCAAGGCCACAAAATGAAACCTGCAGTCATTAAAGAGAGTGATTGCCCCTCTCTAGGGCATGTAGGGTGATTACCCCTCTCTACTTGTTTTTTTGTTTTTAATATTACTAAGAATACTACATATACATGCGTTTAATTAGTGTTGACACCTCCCTATGAGGTAGCACTTATAAAGATTTGAGCATACTTACATTTCCCTTACATGTGGTCAGACCTATGATTGTTCACTTGTTCATTGATTGTAAGATAGTATCCTTACTGATCGTTCATAGGTAGATACAAAGGTGAATGTAGGTGGGATGTTCCTATAGTACCTGGGTAAGACATTTGATCACAGTCCCAGTTCCCCTAGAGGGTGCCCGACTTAATAAAGGGTACTAGCACCAGTCATGGTTGTTTCACATAGATCATCGCAACTACTCCTTGTACCTTCACTAGCCAATATTATGGGCACTTCATCTCCCCCAGAGGGTTGGCTTTTGGAAGGTCCCTTGATTCATTGGTTTCATTTTCATTGGCTATATTTTTTGTTGATTTACCCTTACTTCGGCACCTATGTACTATTTTATCTAGTTATTTCTTTGTTGTAAATAAAATTAGCAACTCCCAAAACAAAATACACTTGTTGGAATAATCAACTCAAATAATAGCACATGCAATATTGGAAACCAAAATATCATACAAAATACAGAAAGATATTATTCCCATCAACTAATATTATCATTCAAATAAGTTCAAATCTTATAAGGTCTCCCTTACTCGGAAAATGGTTCACTGAGAAATATAGAAAACTTTAGACAAAACCTACAAACCTTAACAACTCCTAGTTTGTTGTACAATCTTGAACTTTAACATTTCCTGAGATATACATGCATTTCCATAATAAAAGATATATATACACAACTCTCTCCACTGAAACCTACTTACACATGAAAAAATATTGTATGAAAAACTTCGTTACAGTGTGATCCTACAGTTGCAGGTCCAATCTACTAAAAAACACTTGTGGTTTCCTCTGTTCTCTCTTCTCCCTGACTTGTATTGATCTCTAGATGTAAGTCTTTCTCCACTTATCCAAGATCTCCTTGAATCATATTCCTTCATGATCCAACCCTCTCTATATCAAAAAATTCAAAAGTATCAAGTGTCTCCACAATGGCATCCCCCCATATGTGTTGAACTATAGCTTCGTAAAAATGGAATACTCGGAATCAATGATGCTACTCATAAGAACCATATAGTTTAAAAAATTCCTCATAGTCTTTCCCTCTCTTATTACACTCCTAGGAGTGTCATCAACATCCCCCAATGTCTGTAATAACCAGTTGGGTCTCCTGACAAAACTATAAGGGGGTAACTCCTCCTCCCCACCTGATGTCTAATTCCTTGAACTTTGAGTTGTTGAATACTGCTCATCCTTCAGATCCTACTTCTCCTTGTCCTCTATCACTACTGATGACTCATGAGATATCCTAGATACCAATTTCTCCTCGAGCTTAACACATTAGCGGAATTTTGAGGTCTAAAAATGGTCTCCTAAGAGATATAATAAAATATTATGAGTTATTCATTTTGTGGCAGGGGTATATTTACAACTCACCTTTTTCCCTACAATCCATGTAACCATAGTTAAGTTAAATTGAAAAGTTGTCTACAGACAAAATTATTAAAAAAAAACTTCTATTGATGTGACTAAAAGGAAAGGATGTGATTATAAATAAAAGTGAGTTTTTGAAAAAAAACATTTTCCTTAAACAACTAATGCATGTGTCATTTGTCCTTGAATAACTTGAAATAAGATATAAATATAAATCCATAAATTATTAATTATATAATTTGTCATTATTTAAAAAATAAACTCATATAGTAATATATAATCAATATATTATATAAAAATCAAATACATAATATATTTAAAATAATTTAAAAGATATATAATAAAAATTTAAAAAATCTATATTAAAAAATAATTTATATTTAAAATTTAAAAAAATATATAATTATAAAACAAATATATGTAATATATCATACTTGGAACATATGATATATTATATCACTCTAGACATGATATATTATATTATATATGTATGATATAATAATAATAATAATAATAATAATAATCTATTTTTAAGTTCACAGCCAAGCCACACCAAATTGGTGTATGAGACCCCCTTGTTTGTAGGACAAGGATGTAACAACAACCTAAATTAAACCAACCCAACATGCATTTCAAGTAATGTGCTTTTAAATAAAACCAACCCAACACATATTTCACGTAAGTACATGGATACTTTATTCAAAAGTAAATTACTTTGAGTACTTTCCTTAAAGAACTACCATAGTTAACTATGGTTTCCATCCACCATTTAGAATGTGACAACTCACCATATTTAACTCAAACAATACCAAGTCATCCCGATGTCATCTTTTGAAATGTGATTGGCTCTTATAGAATGTATTTTATTGGTTCATTTTTTGTTTTGAGGCCCTTTTTTGACCTCAAAATTCCCCTATTGTCTCTAGTCACAACCTTCTTTTGTTGCAATCCAGGAGGATCTCCACACATGGAACTATTACATTGCATACCATGAAAAATATCATCAAACTGCTAATTAATGATAGGTGGAAAATATTATTTAATTAATTATGAATGATTGAATTGTAATAAATAATTAATACTTGAAGTGATTTGCAAAATCTCAGGTATTATTCATTTAATTGTAAAAAAGGGAAATTAGTTGTGAGAATCCAACTCACAAATTAGTTTCCTAATTTTTACCGGAAAACAAAAAAAATGAATACTTGGAATGAGTGGAAATCTCACTTATTATTTATAAAAATGGGAAATTAGTTTTATGAATCCAACTCACAAATTGGTTTCCTAATTTTAATAGGAAATTAGTTTCCTAGTCTTAAGGAGGAAGTTAAAGGTCTCATGATTTTTTTTTGGACTCTTCCTCACTTTATTACAAGTGGATTCCTAGTCTCAAGGAGGAAGTTAAGGGTCTTTCTCACTTTTGTCCTTGAGTAGTTAGTGGATCCTAAATTTATGGATCTTGTCTTTTTGGATTATGGAGATAGGAAAAATTATTTAAACCCACTTATTGAGAGATATTAAAAGGGGAGGCTTTTGGAGGCCCTTTCAGTCTCTTTTGGAGAGATATTTGAGAGAAGATTCAAGGAATCATGCTTGTAATTTCTAATCCCCTTAATTGGAATATTTGAGCCCCTTATTGGTAGAGTATGTGTGCCCCTACATTGGGAGAATTATTCCCCAAATTAGGAGAGTCGTGTTTCCCCTTCATTTGGGAGAAGATGTAGCCCTTTTTTGTAAAGGAGAGTTATCCTTGCATTGGGAGAAGCAATGACAAGCAATACATATTCCAAGTAGATCTGAAGACATAGCTAGAAGGTTCTGGTGAACTCTGTTAACAACTTGGTGATCTCTTCCTCTTATGTGATTGTCTCATGTTTCTTATGCATATCTTTATTTCCATAATTATGATTATTAAATGCATATTGTAATGGATTATGAGACTAACAGCTCATGCACCATGTTTATAGTCAATTTGGATACAATCCTTTCATAAGAACAACTATTCACCTTTAATGTAATCAAGTTCAAGTAAAACAATATTATAACCAATCCTTTCATTAAGTGCACTAATCAAGTTTGGTATCAAGGTCACCCC
>JASDQU010508182.1:41212-51763 GCA_032191745.1 Picea mariana
TCTAAAATCTTCTGGAGCCATTTTGAGACATCAAAAGACATTTTTTATGGTCCAAATCTTACAATGGAGCCTCCATATATATTTTACACACCAAGACCTTTCCAATGGTGCAAGAATCGCCTCAATCAGAGTTCATATGTGAAAGTTATGCTTCCCACAAGTTGACCTACCGTATGATCACCATGGTGTGAGTGGATGCCACATTAGCCCCCATTACTTAAATGTGTGGGGATATCCACATAGTGTATTTTATAGAAAATTCTACAAGGTCCAAACTCAATTACTAATTGAGGGTTGAGGAAGTTAATGCCCTAACGTTATACGACTATCGGGCTATGTTAAATATCAGGCCGCTAGGAGGAGAAGGGATTCCTTTATTTTTCATTGTAACTCATTCGATAGCTGAGAAAAACATCTAAGAGTAGTATTGATCAGAATCTGGACCAGGGGTCAAATTTTACCTCAAAAATCAAAGTTCTCGGAATTTCCTCAAAACAAATGGGTTTGTAGCCCTCGTCATCACGAACCCAACGCAATTCGTTTCGTCTCAAATGGATGTCGGGAGAGAAAGTTATCGCGATCTGTCCGAATCGCCAAACAGTAAAAAAAAATTGGATGCTGACTGAGCAGTCCGTACAGTCCGTACGGATGATGACTTGGCTTGATGGTACGGTTCACACGTGGCAGGTGACGTGGCAATCTGTGATTGGTTAACTTTGAACGAATGTGGTATTGACACGTGGCAGTTCATTGTCGAATGGAAAGGTGCCACGTGGCACCCATTTATAGGTTGTTGGTGTTTGTATGGTTTGATAAAATTATTTGGAGGCCGCGGGGTTCGACCCCCGGACCTCCCCGTCCATTTAAAGCTTTAAAAAATGTTAGTCTACCAACGCGCCATGTTATGTGTTTTATTAAACACATGTTGAAATATTATTATATTTTGAATTGGTTTACTATTTAGCACGGGGCTAGGGCTGGGGCTAAGCCCCAGCCCTCGGTCACACTTCCCGTTCATATAACCCTGATTTCCGATGCCTGGCGCGCGGGATTGAATTATGGTTTTAAGCCATGGTTATATACGTCCATGTGACCAACATGCCCAAAATTGTGGGCCTAAACCCTTAACCGTTGGCACGAACTCCAATGCAAACCACCAGCCCGAGATTTCCGGTCACATGCGGGATTTACTGGCCGTTAACTGACAGTCCAGTTGGCGGATTTTTGGCGGAGCGCTCCAAAAATGGTGGAATTTCCTATTTGTCGGGGTTATCTGGCAGTTAGCCAGTTTTATCTGGAGTTTTTCTAGGGCAAACTGGAAAAACTTTAAGGAGCCATAACTTTGGCTAGGAAATTCCTTTTTGGACGATTTTTTTTTTGATTTTGGGTCTCTTCGACCTTATGAAGCCATTGGCACATGTTTCAGAGCCATCTGAGGTCATTTGCAGGTGATTTTTCTTCGTGGAAGTTCCAGGAGCCACTTGGGCCAAATCAGTTTGGGAGTTGCATTGGGAATTGTGCAGCCAGTGAATGTGGAATGAAGGTCATTCCTAAAGTTTTTCATCATTATGAATCCATTTCTACAGCTCGTTTTTCCTCTTGAGGCATTCTTCTCATTGTTTAGCTTCAGGGAAGCTTTCAGGGCCACCAGGGCCATTTCAGTGCTTGAGCTGTTTGGGGGCTATGTTCATCCATTTTTGGTGATTCAAAAGCCTATGTCTGCTATTTTCGACCTTATGAGTCTGATGAAAGAGGTTTCAGAACCAATTGAGGTCATATTCACCTCGAAATTCTCCATGCAAGATAAAAGGGCCACCAGGGCCAATTGGGGAAAGTACTGTATAAGGTACAATTTCACTGTTTAGTGTTTGGGAAAGAGCATGTTTAGCTAATTCCTATCTTATGATTCTGTATTTACAGTCAGATCTGTCTTTCGAGACACTCATATTCTTGTATTAGCCTTTGTAGCATTTTTAATACAAGAGGACAAGCCTAGTTTGGGAGGTTTGGTCCAGCAGATGTAGCCCAGAGGGGGTGAACTGCTTTATCATCTTGATATTGTTGTGATTTTGCTGTGTTATTTGCTGCACTTTATATTGCTGTGTATATGTTTATAGCACAAATAACATTTCCTCACACATGAACATTGACAAGAAGAACCAAGAACTTAACACATAAAACATCTTGCACATTTTAACACATGAAGTAAGGTCCTATTAAGGTTTAATTTAATGAGGTAGAGGGTGCTTGCATAGCAAAACAAGTCAGCCTTCTATTTTCAGATCAAGTATTTTGTGAGAATAACAAAGGAGGAGAGATTTTGTAGTACCCATACATGTCGCAGTGTCAAAGACAACTCCATGGAGAGTACCTCTTTCTTTATACTTGCATTTGAGAAAAGAGAGCAGCGTGACCTCACCTTATAGTTGGGTTTTCTCCCGTATTGGGTTTCCCAGGTCATATCTTATGTTTTCTTTTGGATTGTGTGTGTATTATTTATGTTCTCTAATTTTCACATTTCAGCTATTTCATAAATTCTAAGCATAAAACCAATAATTAAAGAATTTGAGATCTAAAGGAAATTAATCTTCACAGTTAATATTTCAGTATTTTATTAATCTGTTGTGATGAACTGTCTAGTGGAATATCCACAACAATTTACAGATCAATAGGACTAATGGTTTTCCTCTTGGGTTTGTTACTCTTTGGGGGTATATCTTCTATTATTTCATTAATAAGATGAGGCAAAGGAGCTTCCACCACTTTTCCTGATTGAAGAGTTAACTCATTTAATTTCAATAAATTTAATGAGCAGGTTGGATTGTTTGTTATCTCATTATTATAGATTAGTTGGGCCTATATATTTTTAAGGTTTGGTGCTAGTTGGGAAGGATTTTGTCACATTTTAGGAGCCAATTGAGTAGTGTTTTGTGTAGGGGTGGTAAAAAAACGTGTTGTTGTTTTCCTTGAGATCTCTAAGCTTGTGTAGGGTTAGGACATAGGCCTCAAGACTATTGCGAAGGTTGAAATGGAAAAGGATAAGTTTGAGGAGGATATTTCCATTGTTATGGCATTTTATTTTGCATTTTCCAATTTGACTAGTTAGTGGGGTGCCAATTTATAAGAGGAACATACATCTATTTTTTTTTCCTAGGAATACAACACGAGAAATCCCCGAGTACTTCCCCACATTTCGTGGATGATAAACGGGGTAAATCGTTCGGCCTAATTATGGGCCTAACCTGGTGGGGACATCAAGTGAAGCCCTAAACAATCTCGTGGCCAGGGATTCGACCCCAAAACATACATCTAATTATTATAAGTAGAATTGAAATATTGAGGATGTGAATAAGGCATACATTGTTGGAATTGTCTTGGTAGTCCTTGAATTTTTGATTGATGAAACACAATTTCTCCATATTCTCCTCCACTCCTTGGTACACGACCTTTACTAGTTAGGGATGGACATATTCTTGTTTGATGATTCTCCTCACAGATTCCACAAAACTCTATTATGTTTAATGTACACTCATTATTGACATGCTTCCTTGTGCATTTAGGGAAGAAAAAAACTATATCTTTTTCAACCTCTTCATGTTTCCTTTTGATTTTCATGGTGTCTATTTACACAGTGAATGGATGTAGTACATCAATAGTCTTGTCCTCTCGTAAGGTCCCAATTAGAGAATTTTTGAGACTTGATATTGATGGACCTGTGAAATAASATTTCTGCAAATTCTATTATTTTTTCTTGYAGCTCTAGAGTAATTCTTGAATACTTTSTTTGTGTTATCATATGGTAGTCGAAAGATATCACCATTTTCATGGAGGWTCAAGGTTTCCATCAAGACTTATCTCACACCTATGAGGAGTAATAATTTGAGGGATTCCTCATCTAATGTGTTGGTGTTATCTCTCTTGTAGTTGAGYTGGAACTATGCTTTGTAATCCTTCAAGGCTTAATTTTATCCTTGCACCATTCAAAATATGTCATCTTTGGAACCTAGGGATTTGCAATAATCTCTATAATTGTCAATGAAGATCTACTTCATTTCATCCCAATTGTTGATACCAATTCCTCCAAAATCATGAGCCACCTTAAAGTTGCTTCCTTTAATGTGGAAGGGAAGAGTCTGAGATTTTGGCCATTTATTGTGGATCATAAGAAGTTCTCCATACGTTTAAGGACAATTTGGTCTTGGCTCAAAATTGAATGAATCAATAGGCAGATCAACATCACTAAGAGTGTCACTTTGAAGAATAAGATTAGATGTTTCTTCATCTCCAACCTTATCAACATACAACTCTCAAGAATATCAACCACCAAAAGCTATCACCCAAGTTTTATGTCCCTTATTCAATGCTCAAGCAAATTGGACTAAACACCTACAAATTGGTTATCCCAAGCCACTCCAAGATCCACCCAATATTTCATGTGTCTTGTTTGAAGAAAGTGGTTAGGAAAAATTGTAGAGTTCATGCTATCCTCCTTAAAGAGGCACATGAACATTGTTATCCTTTTGGACTATTAATAAATTGTTACTTATTTTTTAGGTTCACTACTCTTTTCTTTTTTTTGTTTATTTTTCGTAGTTTAAATTTCTTCAAATATTGTTTTTAATTATTTGTTTTGGCTATATAAATACATTACAAAATCTACTATTTATTATGTTAATCCAATAAGAAATAAGTCTTTTTTATTGATCTTCCTTTTCAAATTATTGATTTCTAGATCCAAATATATTGATTTCTTCCTTAAACTAAATGCTAATGGGAAGAAAGATTGTGACTGGCTCCTTGCCAAAGTTGAGAAATGAGTGTCTCATTTTTGTAATAGATGCATCTCCATTGGTGAAAGTTTGACCTTAGTTAAAGAAATTACAAAAGAAAAACCATTTTATTATCACTCTCTAGCATACAGATGCATCTCCATTGGTGGAAGTTTGACCTTAGTTAAAGAAATTACAAAAGAAAAACCATTTTATTAGCACTCTCTAGCATACATTCCTAGTGGTGTTTTGGAAAGGATTAAAAAAAATGTTTTAACATTCTATGATATGGTAGTAAGTAAAGGGAAGGAATCTCTTTTACAATGGATACATGTATCCATGCCAAAGGAAGCCGGTCATTAGGGATTGAAAAATGTGAACTTATTTGGTAAAAATTTAGCCTCAAAAATTTTGTGGAGGGTGTTAAGCAATGATGGATTATGGCAACAAGATTTCAAGAACCATTAACACTTGAGGAATGGATCAAACTCCCAATTAAAGGTGCATTAAATACTTCAAATATACGAAATGATTAGTCTACTTTCTTTTGTTAGGTAAATGGTTAGCATGGAGAGTGGGAAATGGTACTAAGGTCTGAGTTGGAGTAGATCCATGGGTGGACAATAGGGATTTTTATAGTTTTCGAGGTCCAATGGCGTAAATTTTGCATAACCTAGGAATTGTTACTTTATCCCATGTGTATGATCTTGTTGGAATTTCTTTTTGGCATCAAGGATAGAAGTTGGTTATCCAGATATGTTTAAAGGGTTATTCGACAATCAATTGGAATGGCTATGTAAATAGGTTGTAATTAAGCCACATTAGATTAAGGGATTAAGCAAATTCTTTAGTTTGGACATAAAATAAAGTTTCTAGCCAATGCACTATGGTTTAGGTTACAAAGATTTATTTTTGTAGGTAGTCCAAGGTGAGCAAGAATGGCGGTGAAAAAATATTTGGAAGGTCAAATCATCTTTAAAGACAAGAATATATATATGGACAACTTTAAGGAGTAGAGTAATTACATGGGATTGTTTTCAAAAAGAAGTCGACATGGGCCTAATCAATGTGTGCTATGCAAGAATGATAAAGAAAACACACCCACCTATTTCTACTCAATCTCTTGTGTTACTTGGAATGATGCACTCGTGTTGACTAGCTAGGGTTGGGTGTTTGGAAAGACTAAATTGTGGAAACAAATTTGATTTATTTTTTTTAAATACCACAAATCATTGTGTTTTATGGTATTATGGGGGCTTTGGATGGTTAGGAATGAAGACATTTTTCAAGGTAAAGAGACTCCTTATTTTTAAATTTCCAATAAAATTAAAGATTAAAGAAATATATGAAGAGAATTTTACAAGACATCCTTATGCTCCCATTAGACTAATTGCTCCTATGAATATAAAGAGGACTAAGAATTGGGTTTTTTTTAATGGTGTTTTCCAAGGGGTGCCCCATATAAGTGGGGTTGGGGTGTTTAGTTTTTTGTTGTTGTTGATAATTTACATTCTTTCGACTTCAAAGTTGATTTGTGAGAGGGAAAATAATGTGGTTGAACTATATGCTCTTATGTTTTTGATGAAATGTGTTGTATATAATCAAGTTTATTGTTTCTAAGTGTTTAGTGTTTCACATTTGTTAATAGATTGGATGGTTAGGAAAAATGAAGTTCATAGTTTAAATATTAGATCAGTTTGGGAATAACTAAAAAGGATTGAATTTATATTCAAGTTTATTTATCTCAAGCATGCATATAGGGAGCTCAAATTGTAGGCAAAGAAATTATCAAAGGTATACTTACATTTCAAGTGCAAAAGGTAGCAAGGTATTCTACTAGTAGACATATCTTTGGCCAGAACTAGCCTCTGTCTTTTGATCTATATCATTATTTCAATTTCCAATCAAGTCTACGGTGTTGATTTTCCTTTAAATAAGAATGCTTCTATCAAAGCCTTTTAGCGACATGATGCTATTAAAAAATATGTGTTCTCAATGAATTTAAATACATCTCCCAATATGTAACTAATAGGATTGTTGCCACTAATTTAGAAAACTTGTTTTTTTTCTTCCAACTATATTTTCAAGGGAAACAATAGGTATACTTTTGTATGAATGTTAGTGAGAAATAGCTAGTAGATGACTTGTTTTTCCTTTTTGTAAACTCTAGATGGATATGGCATGGTGTGCATTTTTTCAAAGGGAAATACATATCCCTGGGAAACTTACCAGACACTTCCCCTCATTCCAAGGACGGTACCCAGAGTTAAACAAATTATGTTGAAGCTCGAGGCTTTGTCAACATGGGACTCAAGACCATTATAGCAATATACTCGTTAATATCTCAACATGTCACTTGGGGGAATTAAACTAGTTGTGGAGGATAATAATCATTCCTCCCAACCACCCAACTCGAGATAGACCCAATTGGCAGATGACATGGTATGTTATAATCACTTTGCTATAAATGTTTTTCAAACTATTAATCTATATTATTATATAATATTTATAATTTATTATGCAACGAACTAAGGGAATTGACCCAAAACCTGCTACATGAAGGTCAAAGCACTTAACTACTAGAGATAACACATGAGGCTATTAATTATTGACTTAATAAGTGTTTTTTTAATATTGTATTTTTATATTAAAAGAGTACCATATTTTCATTTGTATATCACATTATACCACTTTTGTTGAACTAAGAGTAATGGGTGCATTTACACCAATGAGAGGTGTAACATATTTTTTAACTTGAACACAAAATTTGTATTCATATGAAAGGGGGAAACATCGAGGCTACTAGCATGTACATCAATAAAAATACAAAGATACATACAATGCTAAACTTTAAATATTTTTCTAGACAAGGGTTCAGGGTGATTCCACTGTTGACTTACTTAACAAACTGACCCAAAAATCTTACAATTTGAAAAAGCATTCACACATTTTACGGGTGGACACTGCCTTGGGATTACCCCTCTCCTGAGTTAGGGGGACTTGGTTCCCCATTTTCCACGGGGTCTTGATTATGGTAAACTATCTCCTCCTCCCGTAGACCTACTTGTAGTGAATTTCCAAAGCCTAGATTGTTGGAGGTGAGAGAATGAGATTCCAAATGCRAAGACACAACCAGGGAGAGAAGCCCGCTGCATTCAAATTCCAAAGATTTGATCCACTTATTCTTGAGGAGAATGAGAGTAATAATGTTTTCATTCTGTGTAACATTGGCCTACTCCATCTCCGTAGTTTTGAAAGAGATTAGCATGAGATCAACTCTGTTGTTTTCTTTGGTGATTTCTTCATGCCTCTAAAGAATTCTACGAACCTCCTTCAACTCTACATTATCCATTATTGCAATGGAAATACATTTCACAGTGAAACTAAAATGACAATGCCCAGACCAAATAAACCCCCAATAACAATTATCATTGCCAATCCATTGACATAATAAAAGAAATAACAAGTCTCTATTATGACTGCTCCTTTCTAAAACTTAGAAATTATTAAGAGTAACAAGCACATAAAACAAATGGAGAATATTTGTAAGAAAGGAGGAGTTGCRGAGCAACTGCAAGCTAGGGTTTGACAGTCGCGACCATAAYAGAGAACATCRTGAGCACCAAAGGGGGTAAGGGTACCCCCTCATACAAAYAGGTAGTGGTAGAYAGAGGGAAAGCGCCAAGAGACATAGTTTTCAAGGCACCTTGGGATCAGACCCAGAAAAAGGTCAGGAAAGRAACCAGGGAAAAAGTGAGTGCAYGGGAGAAGAAGCCARAGAAACTCACAGTAAGGTGCAAGACATAGAGAATCMCAACGGGGAAGAAGGGCATAACCCATGCAAACCCAAGACATCAATGATACCCAAGGTGATACTGGAGGATCCACAAACACAACTCTATAGGGACCAGATGAAGACATATGCGCTAATATGCAAGTTCATGGGTTTRTGGCTCACAGAAAGAACGTTGYACAACTGGATTAAATATCATTGGAAGACAAACGGAGAAGTGGAGCTCCACCTGGGCTCGAAAGGATTCTTCACAACAATATTCATGAACCTGGAGGACAAGGACAGAGTCTTTGAGGGAGGGCCATACTTCCATGCCTCARCAGGACTGTACATGCGACCATGGAAGGAAAATTTATCCCCAGAAAAAGAGACTTTCAAAAAGGTGCCGGTCTRGCTAAGATTTTATTCCTTACCATTAGATTACTGGTTACCCTCTACTTTCGAARAAATAGGAAACAAACTAGGGAAATATGTGAAGACCTCAAAAGCCACCCTAARAGGGAGATATACATCTTACGCAAGAATCTGCATAGAAATGAATGTGTCGGGAGCACTCCCAGAAGCCATAAGTATGGAATTCAGGGATGAGGAATGGATCCCAAACATAGATTACAAACAGATCCCCTTCAGATGCAAAAGATGCCATGAACATGGCCACTTGATCAAAGATTTCCCTCTTAATAAAAAACAGGAAGTGGAAAACCCCAAACCACAACATGATGAGGATAGGTTTATAAAACCGAACCCCAGAAGCAGAGCAGAACCCCAACAGGAAATAACCCGGAGACCCGAATAAAACAGAAGGATGGGACAAAACCAACAAAGGGGCAGAAAACGAAAAGGATTCAACAAAATCTCAAGAAATCAGAGAACAAGCAACAAACGAGGCCACCGATCAACCAAGTAACAAGAAGGAACAGGGGAGTTGTGAAACCCCAATGGATGGAGAAATCAGAGATGACAACACCCCCATGCAAGAAGCAGAGGGAGATGTGGAAATGACCCCAAGCGAAGTAGGCACAAAATATCCCGATCTCAGAGACCTTGTGGAAAGGGAAGGGATAGATCTCCCGAACATACTAGAGCAATGGAAAATATAGGGAGTAGACAATGTACCAACAGAGAAACTTGACCGCATTTAGTACTTGTTTCTCCTAAGGGAGGAAGCCAAAGCTAGAGGACTAAAACACACACACAGGGAGATTGGACACCTAGGAGTCAAAGCCGACGAGGGACAACCACAACTCTCACTGAAGCAGACATGGAGAAAAAAAGGCAGGAAATCAAATAGCGTAGCCCTACAGGAGCTTGGAGCGCTACTAATAAAATCGGGTAAGATCAAGAAAATATTCCCCAACTCCCCCCCACATGTTTAAATGAAGGTTATAACCTGGAATATAAGAGGCCTAAACAACCCAAGAAAGAAAAGAATCCTTAGGAATAGACTAAAGGAAGAATAACCAGATCTTTGTTTTATATAAGAAACAAAATGCAATATAGACAGAATGGAGGAAATCAATAAAACAACAATGGCGCACGTACAAGATGGTGGCTATCGGAGGCCAGCAAATGGCAGGAGGAATTCTCACCTTGTGGAACCCACAAGTACTGAGCCTAATAGCAGCCGAAGCGACCAGGCACACCCTTATAGTTTGCATGCAAATCATTGGGAACACAGAGGTGATTCTATGCATTAATGTGTATGGGCCCCAGGTGTCAGAGAAAAAGAGAGGAATGATACGAGACTTAGAAGACCTTAAAATATGATCCAACAACCTCCAATGGATCCTAGCAAGGGACTTCAACATCATCATGTAACTTGCGGAGAAAAAAGGAGGTACAAGAAGATTGGATAGGGATGCAGAAAAATTCTCAAAGTTCATAGACACAACGAAGATGGTAGACCTCAAAACTAATAATGGTCAATTCACCTGGAACAATAAATGGATGAACCGGTATCAAGTAGCAACAAGACTCGACAGATTCCTA
>JASDQU010508183.1:0-24389 GCA_032191745.1 Picea mariana
TTATGTATTTTTCATTAAAAAAGAATCATGTGTATATATTTTATATTTTTAATTATCTGTTGAAGGGCTGTATAATTCTTAGATCGCGGTTAGAGAAATCTTATCTATAATGTCTACATATTTTCATTAAAAAGGAATCATGTATATATGTTTGATATTTTTAATTATCTTCTAAAGGACTATATAATTCTTAGATCGTGGTTAGAGAAATTTTATCTAAAATGTCTACATATTTTCATTAAAAAAGAATCATGTATATATTTGATATTTTTAATTATCTGTTGAAGGACTGTATAATTCTTAGATCATGGTTAGAGAAATTTTATCTAGAATGTCTACATATTTTCATTAAAAAGGAATCATGTATATATATTTGATATTTTTAATTATCTGCTGAAAGACTGTATAATTCTTAGATCGTGGTTACAAAATTTTATCTAGAATGCCTACAACATAGCGTTATCCATCTTCGATCCCTGGGTTAAGTCTGCAACCGTATGCGCATTTTGGAGTGCCTCTCCTCAGCGTTTTCCCCTTCCCGAAATGTGCATTTTAGCAAGCTGTCTATGCTCAATCAAAATGAATTTGCCCAACGACTTGATCTTTTACCTGAACTTTTTTTTTTTACCGGTCTTTTACTTAGCGAACCTTGATTCTTGCTCAACGCTTAAATAATTGTGGATCCTTCTGAACCTTCCCTCAGATTTGAGGTGACCCTCTCCGTTTGTGTGGAGGAATTTATATTTTCATTTTTCTCTTCTAAGTAGATGGATCTATACCGATGCTAAGATGAATCAGATTACTGAGAGAATAATATCTTGCTTCAGTGTCATCAACCACCTCAACTCCTTGGGCTCCATACTTATCCACGCGTAAGAACAGGCAAGCCATTGTATCTAGAAGGATGCTAACTGTGCATATTAAGCGCAAAGAGGCTTTTATTTACGGATATTATGCACACCATGTTATGCAACGAATAATTTTCGATTCACTGTATTCCTTATGGATAATCCCATAAACAATGTTCAATGCATGCAGGCCAAACTCCCCGCACGACTCCGACTGTTGAATTTATCCTTCTTTTTCATTTTAATAGACGACCCAATGAATTTATCCTTCCTCTTGTTTTAAAAGACATAGATTTTAACCTTCCTTTTTGAAAAAAAAACATACCCGAGTCGAACTATAATTCAATAAATTCCAACAGTGTTTGTTTGATTTTATTGAATTTATAGCTGGATTTGTATGTTGCTAGGATTTATAGTTGGAGTGGCATGTTTGTTTGAATTGATAGACTTGTACTTCTTTAAAGTTGTAGTTCCATTTTTCGTTGGTTTAAATTATGTCTGGATTGTATGGTTGTTGAATTCAAGGTTGGGTATATCGACTTGTAGAGTTTGGTGCACAATCAACACTTTTCTTCCAGCCTTTTTCCACGGATTTGTTTTTTGTATTATCACCATTTCTCCCACGACATAATCTCCAGAAGGAGAATTCAACATGATGGGAAATATAAACCCAAGCGTTTACTACTTCCTTGTGTTTTTGGGGAAAAGTTATATCTCTTTGAAACGCCAATAAAACTCAATGACTTCTACGTTGCCTTCATTCTCTGCGCTGGCCCCTAGGATTGGCCCAAAATGTCATGTCTTCCTGGCGTTGAATTCCTGATTTATCTCTATGTCTTCCATGATTCGGTCAATGATTTACCTCTGCTAATGGAAAGCAATTGTGCTCTGAATTTCAATCTTCTGGGCGTTTTTCTTGTCGGGATTTATCTCTGCCTTTATTTTACCCTATATCTCTGCTTTACCTTGAGAGGGACTGCGTATCCTCTTTTGTAGATGCGTTGTTCCTGCTGTGAGTTTGTGATTAAGATTTGTCTGGACATTGAGGAATCCCATGCTGTCTCCTCCGTGATACCTGCTTGGTTTTTAGAGACTTGTTAACATGACTTAAATTACCACTTTTTATCTTTATTACCTTCTCTTTTTACCTATATTTTATTCTAAATTAATCATTAATGTGCCTTCATTTTTAGTCCCTAGATGTCTTGGGAAGGGATTCCTGGAAACCATGTTACATTCATTACAAGATTTGATGGTTAATGACCCTTAAATAAGTCATGATGCTCAATTAATGCATTTCCGTAAGGTTCATTTAAGGATGAAGTTAATTTTCGCATGTCACTTTTGAGACATTAGGGTCTAGCCTTCCCTGAATACTTGATTTTCCTTACTACTCCATACTACTCTAAATCGAGATTCACCTTTTTAAAGGAAAAAAAAATTAAAAAACTTATGTTGGGTCATATTCTGAATATATTTTGAATCCTACTACTTGCCACATTAATGTGCTCACAACCAACCACTCTTCCTTAATTATAACGGAGCTACTTATCTCAGTTGAATTCATGATTAAGTGTTTTAATCTCTTGCGCCCCTGTAAATAAGGTATATTTCTTTTACGCCATGAAAAAGGACGTATATCTCTTTGAGTGTTTAGACTCTGTCACGCCTGGTATGGAATGTGGTTTAAGATTGGTTACGAATTAGCTAAATCCTGCTCCCTTAATAAAGTTGATGTATGATGAATCTACGTAGATAGTTTATTCTTGCACCTTGATTCGTTGATGTGGAATAATGCATTAATGGGATCGAAACCTTGTGCAGACTGATTTTAATGTATTTGATGATGTTAGAATTGGACTTTTGCTCAACAGATTGTATGTCATAATGACAGTTTAAGTTTTTTTTATTTCTTGCGCCTTGGAATAAAAACTTGGGTACTCTTGGGCAATAGATGACGTGGATGCATGTTCGTTTAGATTTAGTTTATTTTTGTCGTGCATGAAATTAATATTTTGATTGATGGTTTTAAACTTAGTTTAAAGATTCGGTGTAACGAATGATTGATGTGTGATCAGTTAAGATAGTTGTTTACCGTGCACCATGAGAATAAAGTGGATAATTACCTTGTGCCTTATAAATTAAAGTTGATTACTCTTGCTCCATTAATTGTATGTAGACAATTAATTGTTTAGGTATTTCAGCTCTTGTGGCAATTAATATTTAGATAATTACATTTGCACCATGGATTATGCCATGATAAGGTAAAATATTATTGCTGCACTTGAATATTGATGATGTATGACTAGTTGTGATTGAATTATTTGCGCGCAATGATCATTATGTGAATACATTGATCTCGAAAATGGATCATGATCTCACATTGATAATCATGTTGATTATTTCGTGAATGATTCAATCGCGTGCTTGGAAGTTAAGTGAATATCATTGCACCTTGATGATCCTCGATGATGTTGGTAATTATTCTGGTGTTTTAAATTTTCCTAACACATTGAAAAGAATAAAAAAAATTGTTGGTTGTACGTCGCTTATGTGTCATGATGGCAGGGTTGTTACATATGGTATCATAATGGGTTCAACCCTGTGACCGTGGATAGCCACGCCTTCCACTGTATTAAACCCTTTATTAAAAAGTTATTTCTCTTAAAAAATTTAACCTATCCTTGCGGTAGTCAGGGCTAGAGGATGCCACCGAGATTCACAATGTGGTGCGGGGGAAGGAGGTGTGACACCTCTAGAAGTGCCCATGCCCTAGGAGTGTAACCCCTAAGCGGAGGAACAAGTCCTTGGGCAAGAGTCGATTCTGGTAAAGAATTTGGACGGTCTGACCAAGTCCTTTGAGGGAAATGTTAAAGGCCTTGACTAACTGTCTGTACTAAGATGAGTCCAGGGTACCTGTATACCTGAGGGTCCACAATGCACCGCAGCCAATATTGGTAGCATTCATGGAGAACTCGAGAAGATTAAGTTCCTGAGTTCATGAGTGCCATGGATGGCTCAGCCTCCAAGGCATGGCTCAATATCAGGGCGATGTGCTTAGTGCTTCGTAGTTACGACCTCCAAGACAAAGGTCCTCATTCTGGTCTTCATCTAAAAGGGGAGCACTCTTCTATGGTGGAAGATACTGCTACCTCATCTAGACATGGTCGTTGAAGCCGTGTTATGGAAACAATTCGAGGAGTAATTCCGAGAGAAGTAATCATAAGAGGAACTCATTGAATGCCAACTCAATGAGTTCAACACCTTATGATAAGGTGGTCATACAGTGTCGTATTGTGATACCAGATTATGGAGCTACTTCAGTATGACCTGCATATGAACACGAAGAAGATGGATATCATAAAGTTCATGATTGGCCTTCACTCCAGATTTTGTGCGAAGGTGAGGATCGAAATTCTTTAGACGTTGCACGATGCAGTCTAGTAGGCCTCATAGATAGGAAATAATTGACTGCGGGAGTTAGGGAAGGAATCCTCCAAGACCGTCTAGAATGACGACATATGGTGTGCAGCAACATCATATGCCAACCAGAAAAGGCATCTTGGTATCAAGATACGTCTCTATAACCATTGTTTATGGTACCAAGACGATGCATTCCTTAGAACAGAACTCCCTACAAGGGACCATCACTTCAACAACAACAACGGTTGAGCCTGTTCAGTGAAATCTACCAGGGTTTTAGGTCGGCGGGCCAACAACTACTACTTCAAGGACCTAGGGTAGTAGACTGAAGACTGAATGCTAGACATGTGGAGAGCCACATTACCAGCACGGTTGTTGAGTTCAGAGGGCCAAAACAGTCGAGTCAACAGGACACACTACCATTGTGAAGATGGGCAAGCCCCATAGGATTAATGATCACGGTAAATAACCACCAGGCCGAGCACCAGTCCACCGTGCTCAAGGCGTATGGTGCCATCACCAGACATACTTTTAGTAATTGTTAGATCCTGGTGCTATAAAGAGATATAATTCTAGTATCGCGTTGAAGGGATTTAGGTGAATGTATTAGACAAGACGAGTTTAGATTCATCGATATGGCTTCGCGTACCAACTAGATATTTGGAGGAAGGGGTATGAACTATCGCTTTAATCTTGGGATAGTGGAATGAATTATGACCTACATCACAATCTTAAGATATTATGATAACATGATCAGTATGGACTAGTCAGAATCGCATGATGTGATACTCAACGATAAGATGAGGCGGTTGAGTTGGACCGATGATGAAGAATAGAGAAGTGTGATTGTAGGAAGAAAACAGGGAGTATCCCCGAGGTTCAATTCTTCTCTACATCTATAAGAGAGCACGCACAAGCATTCAATTTATATGCATACTTAGCATCGAACGTCAAGGGCATGGCGTAAGGATTAGAAGACCTTCCGATAGTATGAGAGTTTGCAGACGTGATTCCTAGAAGAATTACCAGGTGTGTCTCCTTAAGCCAAGATGAAATTTCCCATCGACCTAAAACCTGGAACTGAACCAATGGTAAGAAATCATTATGGGATGTCGACCCCTGAGTTACAGGAGTTGAAAGTGCAACTGAAGGAGTTATTGGACCTAGGACTTATACATCCAAGTGTATCATCTTGGGGTGATCCTATTAATTTCATACATGAGAAGGATGGTTCATGGAGACTCTACTTGACTACCGTCGAGTATTCCTTGATGACATTTTTATATATTCTTCGATAACGGAAAATCATGACAAATGTTTATGTTTGGTACTACAGTGTTGTGAGAGAACAAATTATGGGAAGCGGTCACAATGTTATCGAGGATTCATTGCTTTGATCTTATGCGAAGCTCATAGAACAGTGTACATGGATCATCCATGAGTCATGAAGATGAGCACATACCTTAAGCCCGTATTCTTCTGGAAGGGATAAAGATGGACATCATCAATTGCATCGAGAGATGTATAGAAGGTCGGTTGGTGAAGAATGAACATAGACATTTGACAAGATTTCTATGGCCACACGCTATTCTGGAATCGAAATGGGGGGGTCATTTCGATGGAATTCATTGGGGAAATTGTTGCTAATGGAAAGGAGGCATGACACTCTAATGAAGAGTTCACATTTTTTCCATGTGCATACGACGCATCAGGTGCTAGGTATAGTTAGATTTTATATGAACAAGATTTTGAGACTTACATATGTACCAAAATATTCATATCCGATAAGGGAATCGATGTGCAAGAATATTTCGGACGAGTTCCCAAGAGGCCTTAGGAACCCCACTTAACTTGGGAGGTTTTTGTTGCGTATGCATGTGTCAGACCAACATAAATGTTAGGAATAGTTCATGTCACTTGTAGAGTTGGCTTACAACAACAGTTATCAAAGCACCATTAGTATGGCGCCAGGTGAGTCTCTTTATAGGCGACTGTGTCAGACAACTTTGAGTTGGGATCGACTCAAGGATGGGGTCCTGGTAGGACTAGAAGCGATCCAAGATTTGAAGGAACAAATACAAACGATATGAAAGTGGAGGGAAGAAGCTCAGGATCGACAGAAGGGTTTGTCGATGCGCAACCCATCGACGATAATTATAAAGGGCCTAAAGGCTAGTCACACCTCATTATTTGAGGCGTTGCATGGTAATTATCTTGTACTTGTGTGTGAATTTAGTTCAATGATCCTACACATGATATTGATTGAGGTTTTGGCATATGTTAGGTGAGGGTATGCTTATGGCGGAGCCAATTCTCCCTCTGGACCATCACATTTGACAGATATGGCGTCAAATTGTCGATCAGGTCAAGGTCCAGTGGGACAATTATAGTCCACACTCGGCTACCTGGGAGGATGAATATGATATGCGTCGACAGTTTCCATTGTTGTTGATAGTTAGACATTTAGATATCGTTAGATACTTTATTTCAACACTTTTGTATTGTGAATCTTTGCAACAAAATTTAAAACAAGAGGGGGTGTATGTAACATCCCTCTCTTGCATGCACTTGATGTGACTTATTCCTTGAGGAAACTTTTGTGCAAGTGATCTGGTTCATTATATGATTGACTACTTAGCTTATAGATTTTGATGTTGAGACTGTGGATTATGATGTCATGTTATGTTAAGTTATTTCTATATAGACGAGTGTTATTGACTGCATTCTATTGAGTGTGTAGGAATCTAAACAGATTGAGGATGTCGATACCATCGATTGACCTCCTTGGACTCTGGACCAAGTCAGGGAGTGGATTGTTATGGTTTGAGTATTTTTGTTATTGGATATGTGACATATGACTGGTATTTTATGATGTTGATTATGGACCGCTGACATGTTTCGTTGATGGATGTAGGCTTACGATTTCTTTCTAATAAGACCCGCATTTGGAGTAAAGGGGTCCTGCATGATAACCAAATATATTGAGGGAGAGGTGTGGCAACAACCATGCCACAATCTACTAGCACTCTCACCGTGGCCCAAACTATAGGTTAACAATTACCTAGTTCCAGAGATCCACAATGTCGTGAGGGCAGAATGTGACAGTCGCTCATGAATATTCTAAGGGGCATGCAACAAGGTAGGGTCCATATTCCTTAGAGGGCCTTAGTCTCCCATGACGCGGAGAGGTCCAACCTAACACCCCGCAGGGTCTCTTCTCCTAACCTCCTGCTCACAGGATCATTCAAATTCCCTTCAGCTGAGCCGAAGTAGCCCTTTAGATTTCAGAGTGGAATCCTTGCTCTAATACCCAATACACAGGTCCTTCTTTACCCTTTCCATCCTTCTGCAAATTGACCTTGGTTATCCCCGACTCTCTATCAGATTTTCGGGGTTCCTGCTATCCTATTGTCGAGAGTCAATGTACTCTCCAACTCCCGATTGCCGATGATCTCTTTTCACGCGCGAGCCCTCCTGAGCTTAGCTCCTGTCGCATATGACCATGCCTCCGCGACCGTGGCCTTACCTTCCTATCGAGATTTTAGTCCTCAAAACCCGATGCGCCCCTTTGTGCGCTAGCCCTCCTGGCTAGAAGATGGTCCATATGACCTATCTCCGTGTTACCGCAGTCAAACCCTCCATCGACGTTTCGACGTTTTCGATGACATGATGTTTATGTCCACAGGACTCGCGATTTACCGATTCACGACCCTTCCTGGATGTCTGGCACCTGTCCTATCTGAGATCCATGGTTGTGGTCTCTTATTGCCGTTTCGGGGTTCAACCAACCTCGAACTCACAGTCCTGAGGCTCCCGATGTGTCGAAGATGCCTCGGTCCTTTGACACTTGTCTTCCACCATCTTCCGTTGTGGCCCACATGACTCCTCCAGCTATCGGGATATCGCTTCTCACAATCTTGTGATCCCCGTGACCAAACTCTCAAGTCTTTTCTCGTGAGGCCCTGATACACGATTCCACGCGTAGATCGAATGGTCCTCCTACGATCTGGATCCAACGGTTATCCTCCTTCTCGCGCCTCGCATCCTTGTGACTTGAAGTACCCAGTGCTTGAGTCTTTACCCTGCGAACTCCTGAGTTCGTGAGATCTCTCAATCTCTGCCACGCGTCCTCTCCAGATGGACGGTCCCGATCCTCTCTCCACTTCGCCGCTTCGTGTCTTCATGCCTTCGCGACTCTTGACACCAAATTATCCGCTCTTCTACTTACGAGCTCCTGACATGCGATATGCCACCTGTCCGCTTGTCGACCCCTGTGCTCCCACGCCGGTCTCGAGTGTCGATATCCTGATATGATGTCAGCTCGACCCCACAACACAGAGCTCTCACCTCTTCGCCACTCGTGAAGTCGAACGACTTCCTCTTCCAACCTCCGGTGCTTGAGTGCCTGATGTGTGTAATCTCGTGACACGCGTCCTCTCCCAAATGAACGATGCAACTTCCTACAGATCCGACTGCTGTCGGGTATCTATCCCAGATCTGACGACCCAGATCTGTTCTCCTTGTGTACTCTCCTTCGGCTGCTCCATGGACTTGAAAACCAACGACCCAGATTCTATTGGCTAATTCAACGGTTGTTATGCTCCTCTCTAAGCTTCCTCTGCACCTACTCCTACGCTTAACCTCTTTGCAGCTTTTCCCGATCCAACGGCTGTCGAGATTTCGGAATGAGATCCAAAAATTGTCGGTGTCCTCACTCTGTGTCCTTCCTGAGCTTTTCCTTCTGGACGTGAACTCCTCAACGGTCCAGATCTCTTCTTCAGACCGATCTGACGGCTGTTGTCACTCCTCCTGAGCTTCTTTATCCTTCTCCCTACCTTGGGAAGATTTCAATCTTTCAAAGGCCTCGGCCTTTGCTTCTTTTCTCTCCCTCCGAACTCCTTCACCTTGAGCTTCGCCGATGCGCGTAAAAGTGTCGTTCCTCCTGAGCTTGTCTTTAAATCCTTAAAGGGTTTCGACATCTATGCTCCTGCAGAGTCTTCTCATGCACCCAACGTGCTATCTCTTCTGAGCTTCCGTAAACACTCAGCCCCCTTGGGGGATTTTATCATTTTCCTCTCGTAAATGGAGAATAAAATGCCTTTCGTCCTATTCTTCAACTCCACCAACCCTTTTCCGAGTCTTCTGAGTATTCAGTAACCCAGTGAAGATCCCTCAGTGGATAATTCCTTCAAATGGCATAACTCAAAGAGTTCTCTGTTCTTTTGTCTGTGCCTGCCTGCACACTTTCTCGACGCCCTCCTGGCGGAGTATCTTCTCTTCCCACAAAACACTCAATAGTTCTGTCTTCTTTCATGCACTCCTTGCACTTGCTCAATGCCCTCTTGTCAGAGCTCTCAGAATCCTCAATGACTCTGGTCCTCTCCGAACTCTCAGTAGAGTTCCTTCCTTTGTGCACTCCTGTACACACGCTCAATGCCCACCTGGCAGAGCTCTCATAGAATCCTCAGTGATTTTGTCTTCTCCTTCAAACTCTCAACAGAGTTCTTCTTTAGCACCCCTGTGCATATGCTCGATGCCCACCTGGCAGAGCTCCACAGAACTTACAACAAAGTTATGTCTGCAACTGTGTTTGAGCTACACATCCTTGCCCCAAGGTATTAAGCAACCTTGAGGTATTTTTCCTCTGAGTTGTTGACTTCAGTTCCTATGCCTCAGTATGTCTTTGTCTGACTCCTGAGAGTTGAGAAGTGCATCCTCTGTGCACGGCCCTCAGAACCCTCAACATTCTGTCACACCCTCCTGGTATGAAGCCTCAAAGACCTTCAACCCTGAAATCAAACACAGTCCTACAGAATGCATCAATAATCATACATTCACAACATAGATAGGGAACACACACAGACATCCGTATACATAGAATATGCAGGAAAAACTGCTATGCTTATATTAACAAATGGAAAATGCCTGTAATTACAATGTGTTCCTGAGCTCTCTCTAGCTCCTCTCCTACAACCATTCTAATCTAACTCGTCCAACTCAAAATGAGAGATAAAAAATCTCTTTTACCTGAGGGGCTCATCGAGCACTTCCCTCTAGGTCTACCTACTCTAATAAATTACATTCAATGGCTATCTAGTCTAGCGCTTGGATCTAGATCTTAGTCGATCTTGGCATTAAATCCGACCTTATCTACAACCTGCACAAAGGCATGGCTTCCCTGGCTCACTAGCCTAAAACATTAAATTACATTCAATTCAAATTTAAATGAGGCTGCGCCTCCCTTTTAGCATATGAATGCATGCGCTCTAACGTGGCTGGCTGACATGGAGTGATGCTCCTGCATCATAATCCACAGCTGCAAAATCACGAGCCCCTACTCATGAGCTTCCCCTGTAGCTGTTGGAAATCCTCCTGGATCCCAAATCAGTCTTTGGATATTTCCATCTGCTCCATTCTGTTGCTGCTCTGCTACTGCTACTTCTTCCTTTTTACTCAGCCTCTCCCTGCTGCCAGTGTCTGCTGACCCCAACATCAGCCTTTTGATCTCTTCTATTACTTCGTCCAGCTGCTCTAGTGGCTGTCTCTGTTGTTGCAGTCTCTTAAGCTACAAAAATTTTTGGCACATGGGCAGATTACCTTGACCTCCCATGTCTCCTCCATCTTCATTTGTGGCCTTCAATTGCCACTCTGCTGTAGAATTCAGTTCTCCTGACTGAGCAGCTACTCAGTCATCCTCTTTTCTGACAGCTCAAATTCTGTCAGTTTCCTTGCTGGCCCTGGATTGTTCAACCAATCCTCCAACATCTTGAGCTCCATCTCCCATGGAGTGATAAATCTGTTGGCCTGTTCCTTGGCTTCCTCTGCTGTCAGCTTCAGTGCTACAGCTTCTTTCTCTTCATCCCCCTGGCTGAAACTAATGAGCCATTCCTCAGAATGCTCATCTTCTTCTTCTGCTTCTGCTTCTGCTTCTTATTTTGTTGTCAGCTGCAATGCTACAGCTCTCTCAGCTCGCTGGCTGGAATTATTGAGCCATTCCTCAGAATGGTCGCTCTCTTCTTCTTCTTGGGCAGCTTCCAAAGTCCGCTCCAATTTGTCCTTGACAGTCATCATCCAGTGAGATTGTTCTGCTGCTGCACCATCTGCAAAAAAAAATTCTACCTCCTCCTGGGCACATGGTAGGAATATCCCAATTCCCCCAATCATCAGAATATCATTCTGATCTTCTTCCTCTATCAGATGCACCTCCTGATCCAAATTCACCTTTGAATTTATGAGACCCTCAGATAGTCTCATCTGCTCCGTCATCTCCTCTGGCTGATCCAAATTCACCTACTCATCCCTGCCCACCTGGCAATATAGGATTCTTCCGCTGCCCTCTTGGCAGTCTTCGAGATCCCGCAATGATCTCCTTTCATTGCCCAGCTGGCAATGCAAAGTTTCCTCACTGTCGTCTTAACAGTATGTGAGATCCTCAACTGATCTCAACTCGTTTCCCTCATGGAAAACTAGAATTTCTACTTCTCTGCCCTCCTGGCAGTCCTTGAGATCCTCAGCTGATCCCAATTCATCCTCTTCATCATCCCAATAATAGAGACCTTTTCCAGTCTCTGGCCAACAGTGACAAATCATCCTTTCTTCTATGGCCTTGAGGTTTTTAGCATACCTCAACCATCTCTTTAACAGTCTGCGCTGCCCTCTGACCATCAACTCCCTGACTGGCCACTTTGCTTTTGTTTTCTTCATGGGCAGTTCACGAATCCATCTCATCCTCCTATCCTGCCACATCCGCAGTACCAGCTTCTCTATGTCTGCTTTTAATTCATAGAGCTTTCTAGTCTCTTATTTATCCCATTCAGCAAGATTTTCTGCCTTGCTCTTCTTCCTTCTAGCATGCCTATGGTCTTCAGTAACCATGGTGCTATGTCTATCTGCCTCCCTGACAAATCTGCTACTATCACTCTGCATCCCTGAGTGTTCCAGCTTCATCCTACAGTCCTATTCACTGTCTATGGACTACTGCCTACCTACAGACAAGTCCTCACAGAGTCCTCAGCAACTCTTTCTTCTTCCTCCTGCCTTCTCCTCTCTGCTTGAAATATACAAACAGACTTCTCACTCTGATACCACTTGACGCAAAGAGGTCCAACCTAACACCCCGCAGGGTCTCTTCTCCTGACCTCCTGCTCACAGGATTGTTCAAATTCCCTTCAGCTGAGCCGAAGCGGCCCTTTAGATTCTGGAGTGGAATCCTTGCTCTAATACCTGATCCACATGTCCTTCTTTATCCTTTCCAGCCTTTTGCAAATTGACCATGGTTATCCCTGACTCTCTATCGGGTTTTCGGGGTTCCTGCTATCCTATTGTCGAGAGTCAATGTACTCTCCAACTCCTGATTGCCAATGAGATCTTTTCACGCGCGAGCCCTCTTGAGCTTAGCTCCTGTCGCATATGACCACACCTCCAAGACCATGGCCTTACCTTCCTATTGGGATTTTAGTCCTCAAAACCCGATGCGTCCCTTTATGCGCTAGCCCTCCTAGCTAGAACATGGTCCATATGACCTATCTCCATGTGACCGTAGTCAAACCCTCCATCGGAGTTTCAGCGTTTTCGATGACACAATGTTTATGTCTACGAGACTCGTGATTTAGCGATTTGCGACCCTTCTTGGATGTCTGGCACCTGTCCTATCCGAGATCCATGGTTGTGGTCTCTTCTCGCTGTTTCAAGGTTAAACCAACCTCGAACTCACAGTCCTGAGGCTCTCGATGTGTCGACGATGCCTTGGTCCTTTGACACCTGTCTTCCACTATCTTCCGCTGTGGCCCACACAACTCCTCCAGCTATCGGGATATCGCTTCTCACAATCTCGCGATCCCCGTGACCAAACTCTCAAGTCTTTTCTCGTGAGGCCCCGATACATGATCCCACGTGCAGATCCAACTGTCCTCCTACGATCTGGATCCAACGGTTATCCTCCTTCTCACGCCTCGCATCCTCGTGACTCGAAGTACCCAGTGCTTGGGTCTTTACCCTGTGAACTCCCGAGTTTGCGAGATCTCTCGATCTCTGCCACGCGTCCTCTCCAGATGGATGGTCCCCATCCTCTCTCCACTTCGCCGCTTTGTGTCTTCGTGCCTTTGTGACTCTTGACACCCAATTCTCTGCTCTTCTACTTACGAGCTCCCGACATGCGATATGCCACCTGTCTACTTTTCGACCCCTGTGGCCCCACGCCAGTCTCGAGTGCCGATATCCTGATATGACGTCAGCTCGACCCCACAACATGGAGCTCTCGCCTCTTCGCCACTCGTGAAGTCGAATGACTTCCTCTTCCAACCTCCGATGCCCGAGTCCCTCGTGACACGCATCCTCTCCCAAACGAATGGTCCAGATCCTTGTCGGGATTTCTCCCCTGTTGTTCATGAAAGCTTAACCTCCGTGAAACTTCTAGCAGATCCGACGGTTGTTGGGTATCTATCCCAGATATGACGACCCAGATCTGTTCTCCTTGTGCGCTCTCCTTCGGCTGCTCCTTTGACTTGAAAACCTACGGCCCAGATTCTATCGATCGATCCAACGGCTGCTATGCTCCTCCATGAGCTTCCTCCACGCCTACTCCTGCACTTAACCTCTACGTAGCTTTTCTCGATCCAATGACTGTCAGGATTTCCGAATGAGATCCGACGGTTGTCGGTGTCCTCACTCTGTGTCCTTCCTGAGCTTTTCCTTCTGGACGTGAACTCCTCAATGGTCCAGATCTCTTCTTCAGACCGATCTGACGACTGTCGTCACTCCTCCTAAGATTATTTATCCTTCTCCCTGCCTTGGGAAGATTTCAATCTTTCAAAGGCCTCGGCCTTTGCTTCTTTTCTCTGCCTGCGAACTCCTTCACCTTGAGCTTCGTCGATGCACGTAAAATCTTTGTTCCTCCTAAGCTTGTCTTTAAATCCTTAAAGGATTTCGACGTCTACACTCCTGTAGAGTCTTCTCATGCACCCAGCGTGCTATCTCTTGTGAGCTTCCGTAAACACTCAGAGCCGTTGCGGGATTTTATCCTTCTCCTCCCGTAAATGGAGAATAAAATGCCTTTCGGCCTATTCTTCAACTCCAGCAACCCTTTGCTGAGTCTTATGAGTATTCAGTAACCCAGAGAAGATACCTCAGTGGATACTTCCTTCAAATGGCAGAACTCAAAGAGTTCTCTATTCTTTTGTCTATGCCTGTCTGCACACTTTCTTGATGCCCTCCTGACAAAGTATCTTCTCTTCCCATAGAACACTCAACGGTTCTGTCTTCTTTCGTGCACTCCTTGCACTTGCTCGATGCTCTCCTGACAGAGCTCTCAGAATCCTCAGTGACTCTGGTCCTCTCCGAACTCTCAGTAGAGTTCCTTCCTTTGTGCACTCCTGTACACACGCTCAATTCCCACCTGGCAGAGCTCTCACAAAATCCTCAGTGATTCTGTCTTCTCCTTCAAACTCTCAACAGAGTTCTTCTTCAGCACCCCTGTGCATATTCTTGATGCCCACCTAGCAGAGCTCCACAAAACTTACAATAAAGTTCTGCCTGCAACTGTGTTTCAGCTACACAGCCTTGCCCCAAGGTATTCAGCAACCTTGAGGTCTTCTTCCTCTGAGCTGTTGACTTCAGTTCCTATGCCTCAGCACATCTTTGTCTGACTCCTCATAGTTCAGAAGTGCATCCTCTGTGCACGGCCCTCAGAACCCTCATCGTTATGTCACACCCTCCTGGTATGAAGCCTCAAAGACCTTCAACCCTGAAATCAAACACACTCCTACACAATGCATCAACAATCATGCATTCACAACATACATGGGGAACACACACATACATCCATACACACAGAATATGCAGGAAAAACTGCTCTGCTTATATTAACAAATGGCAAATGCCTATAATTACAATGTGTTACTGAGCTCTCTCTGGCTCCTCTCCTATAACCATTCTACTCTAACTCGTCCAACTCAAAATGAGAGATAAAAAATCTCTTTTACCTAAGGGGCTCATCGAGCGCTTCCCTCCAAGTCTACCTACTCTAATAAATTACATTCAATGGATGTCTAGTCCAGCGCCTGGATCTAGATCTCAGCCGATCTTGGCATTAAAGCCGACCTTATCTACAGCCTACACAAAGGCACAGCTTCCCTGGCTCACCAGCCTAAGACATTAAATTACATTCAATTAAAATTTAAATGAGGCTACGCCTCCCTTTTAGCATATGAATGCATGTGCGCTGACGTGGCTGGTTGACATGGAGCGATGCTCCTACATCATCCCACAAGGTCACCTGACGGGGTATTGACTCGAAGGGATTGACCTCTACCAAAATCATTCAAAAGGAGAGTGTCACCCTGGGAGAACATAGTGCTTCTTGAAGGGCACGTCACATAAATGAAACATGAATGGAGGCGAGTGGCACCCTTGGAGCACATAGTGCATCTTGAAGGGAACGTTGCAGTTTTAACATTGGTGAGTCAATAGAAGAGAATGCAGATGCTAGACCAGACACTCTCCATATCCTGCACTCAGTGAATTCAAGCAGCACGTAGAGGATGGATGATCAAGCACCTCCAATGGCTTACGTGGAGGAAGTAATCTCGGAGGAACCCATTCAGATCCCTCCAGAGTCCCTTCTCTTCATTGTTCCAGAGAATTGACAAGCCTTAAGCGGTTTCTCCGCAGAAGACACTAAGCCAGCCACTGCGGCTCATCACGACACCAACACCATTGAGGAGGTAGAAGAGGTCCACATCTGCATAGTTGAGGACGAATTCCTCAAGGAATTCATCCATACGGCCTCTCATGATGCTCTACTTTCATAAGGCTATGATATTTCTAGTTCCACAATGAAGGATGGGAACCCCGGGAAAGAGGCATGCGCACAGGGATGGCGCGCAATGATGAAACATAAGGATCGAGCACAGGATAGAGTGCAAGATGCCACATGAGAGGTTGTGGAGGGTCCGGGTGGCACAACGATTAAAGGTGGTAAGGTCCTTGCACCACCTCCTATATCAATTGCATCGGAACCATGGCACACGCCCCCACCCTTCTTCCACATGGAACAATTGGAATTAGTGCTTGATATGAGGAGCCAAATGGAAGATCATGTTCACTGTGGCACATTCATGCACTGACACATCAATATTATGTATGAAGCATTCTCCAATGCATTAGTGGGGAAAAAAATTCTGACGTGTGCAAGAGGTTTTTCTCTAATAATAGAGAACGAACTGCAAAACAGAGACCCTGGCAAAGCTACGTATGATGCTAACGAGTAATTGCATGGCTTAGAGTTCTTTCTGGTTCTGGTTTGACGTCAGTATTAACTCTTTTTGGTTCATTTCTAGGTTCAGTCTAGTTTCAATTATAGTTTTAATGGTTAATGTAAATACTATAGGGTGTCACCTACCCTGGTTTCCTCTTGGCAGGGCAGATGGCGGACCACCATTTTTAGACATGGCCATCCTCAGCTACCAGTTGTCCCGGTTTCTGCTAATTCAGTGGAACAATTGGCAGCCTAGTGAGATATGTTATTTTTGGATGTGAAATGCTATAATAGGATCTCCCTCTCTCTTTTTACTTATATATATATATATATATATATATATATATATATAATTTCCTTAAAAAAAAAATATGCTAAACCTAGTGCAATTAAAGCCTAGGTCTAAATAGGGTATGAGGTCTAAAACATTAATCAATGCATTACTAAATGGGGGATAGAGAAAAATAAAATTGAGAATTTAAGGGAGAATTAAATTATCTAAAAAATTAATTGTTTTCTATGTGCAAACTTGCTAATTAAGAACTTAGACCAAAAAGGGGAAACTTAAATACAAAAGGAATTTGGAACATAGAAGGGAATCTAGTATAGAAAACTTTCCAATTTCAAACTCAAATAAGCTTTCAGAAATGCGTCATTCATTAAGGGAATGTGAGTGAATAAATAGACATCGAGAACCATTTTTAGGAACGCTCTTAGGTGGGCGAGGGAAATTGAAAATTTAAATTAATTAATGAAATGAATTTTTGGTGCAACTTAGGAATCGGGTGACAAGTGTACGGGGGAGAATATTTCCTAATAAATTTTTAATAAAAGTAATATAATTTGCAAATGGAAAGGCCACTAAGAAGAAATCTATAAAATAGAAGGCAGAGGAGAGGAATAGATCAAGACTGGTATGCGTAAGGTTCGTTTGTCGGAATATTTCTTGACTGATTTTTCTTGTCAGAGTTGGGATAACCAACTTAGATAGAGAGTGGTAGCTAGACCTTGCGAGGTAAGCAGAGAGATATATTTTTCTATGGTTTTTGCGTGCATGGCCCCTTTGTGGCTCGAGGGGCTCAGGGGGGAGAAGAGTAACCCTAGCATTGTCTTGGAAGTACCGTTGAGGTCTCAACAGTTATGAAACTCACCAACGGGAGGATTGCTAGTTGACGAAGAACATCTCCAAGCCCAGTTCGTTGGTGGCGGTACTCTCTTAGAGATTTTATCTAGAATGTATATATATTTTTCATTAAAAAGAAACCATGTATAGATATTTTTATGTATTTTTCTTTAAAAATGAATCACGTGTATATATTTTATATTTTTAATTATCTGCTGAAGGACTGTATAATTCTTAGATTGTGGTTAGAGAAATTTTATCTAGAATGTCTACATATTTTCATTAAAAAGTTATCATGTATATATATTTGACATTTTTAATTATCTGCTGAAAGATTGTATAATTATTAGATCGTGGTTAGAGAACTTTATCTAGAATGCTTACAACATAGCGTTATTCATGTTCGATCTGATAAATTGTGAAGCAAGAAATGCAGAGAGAAAGAATAGAATAGAAAATAGTATATTAGAATATATGAAGAAGAGTACAAAACAAGTACATGAAGAAGTTAATAAAGACGATACTATGCAAAGGGAAATAGTTGAGCTAAATAGGTTCAAGCAAATCAAGAATAGAAAGTATAGCTGGCCAGGATAGCTGGCAGTGTACAGTCAGCCTGTTGAGGTTACATTATATTTAACACTCCCTCTTAAACTCAACAGTTACAAACATCAGCACTGATTATGCCTAAGTGTTGTCTCTGAAAATAAAAAACAGATTTTCCTAGTGGCTTTGTAAAGATATCAACAAGATGATCTCGAGAACCACATAATTGTAGTGCAATATCGCCATTATTGACTAGCTCGCGTATGAAATGAAAATGAGTGCTAATGTGTTTGCTTTTCTTGTGAAACACATTTTTGGATAAAGCCATTGCTGAAGTATTGTCACAGAAAATAGGAGTTGGATCCATTTCTGTATGTGACATATCTTTCAATATTATTCTCAGCCACACAGCTTGACAAGAAGCTGAGGTAGCAGCGACATACTCTACCTCTACAGGAGATATTGAAACAATTGGCTGCTTCTTTGATTCCCATGAGATTAGGTTCGTGCCCAGTTGAAAAACATGTCCAGATGTGCTTTTCTTGTCATCCAGGATGCCTGCAAAATCACTGTCTATGTAACCAGAAAGTTGATTACTATCAGATTTAGTGTACCATAAGCTGAAATTGACAGTTCCTACTACATATCTCAGAATTCGTTTTTCCATTTTCCAATGAGAATCTTTGGGGGATTCCATGAATCTGGAAACAAGGCTGGCTACATACATAATGTCAGGCCTAGTTGTTGTAAGATACAACAAACTGCCTACTAAGATTTTGTAAAGGGTAGAGTCCACTGTAGGGCCTTCATCTTTCTTTCTCAATTTTGTACCTAGTGGTGTGGGGGTTTCTACTGGATTGCATTCTTCCATGCGAAATCTTTTGAGGATGTCTGCTGCATACTTTTGCTGACAGGAAAAAATGCCTTTGGCTGATTGATGAACCTCAATCCCTAAAAAATATTTTATTATGCCAAGATCTGTCATCTCAAACTCAGATTGCATGGCATGTTTAAAATTTGTTAACTCAAGATTTTCAGTATAGATCATGTCATCAACATATAAACATAGAATCAAAATTTTACCGTGCTGATCTGTTTTGGTGTAAAGAGTTGGCTCATTTTGACTTCTGCTGAAACCACTTTTGATCATATAAGTGTCAATTCTACTGTACCAAGCTCTTGGAGCTTGCTTTAAGCCATACAAGGATTTCTTCAACCGATAGACTTTGGTTGGGTGCTCTTGGACTTCAAATCTAGGTGGTTGATTGACATAAACTTCTTCTTATAAGAAACAATTCAGGAATGTTGACTTGACATCCATCTGGTATACTTGCCATTTGTGTTGGCCTGCTATGGCCAATAGAGTCCTTACAGTGTCTAATCTTGCTACTCGAGAAAAAGTTTCACCATAATCAGTACCAGGTTTTTGTGAGAATCCTTTGGCAACAAGTCTTGCCTTGTGTTTTTTGATCTGCCCTTTTTCATTGAGTTTAGTTTTGTAAACCCACTTGACACCAATACTCTTCTTGTGACTTNCAATGGAGTCAATTTCTTGGTTCATGGATTGAACCCAATGTGGCTCCTTAGCTGCTTCCTTAAAGGATGTAGGTTGACATGAAATTAAAGCAAAAAGGTTGTGTTGCTCAAAATCATCCAATTGATGATGGATTTCTCTCAAACTTCAAGTTCTCTTATTTTGTGGTTCAAATAATGATTCTCTATTGGAAGTTGAGTTATCCTGA
Organism: Picea mariana; assembly: GCA_032191745.1. Classification (NCBI taxonomy): domain Eukaryota; kingdom Viridiplantae; phylum Streptophyta; class Pinopsida; order Pinales; family Pinaceae; genus Picea; species Picea mariana. The sequence continues at coordinate 19,936 of JASDQU010508183.1, forward strand.
GAAATTTCAGGTTGCCTTTGTACCTGCAATCTTGGAAGAATAGTTTGAGGTACTTGTTGTTCTGAATTTTCCGCGTTTTCAGAACTTGGCAGCAATGGATTTTGACTTTCCATCTGCTGATTTTCTGAATCATTCCAAAATTGATTTTCCAGAAATTTTACATCTCTGCTGAGAATTAGTTTCTTAGAGATTGGATTGTAAAGCCTGTAAGCTTTAGATGTTTCACTATATCCAGTGAAAATACATTTCTCACTTTTGTCATCAAGTTTCTTCCCTAATTCGGAAGGTATGTGAGCATATGCTATGCATTCGAATGTCCTTAGATGTGCTACATTGAACTTTGTCCCACTCCATGCTTCTTGAGGAACTTTCATCTTTAGACTGGTGGTTGGAGATCTATTTAGGAGATAAATTGAGCATGCTACTGCTTCAGCCCAAAACCTATTTGACAAACTTTTCTCTTTAAGAAGTGTTCTTGCCATATTCATTATTGTCTGTTTTTTCCTTTCAGCCGCTCCATTCTGTTGTGGAGTATATATGGTTGTTGTTTGCATGATAATGCCTTGTGATTTGCAAAAATTTGCAAATTCTCTGGAGTTGTATTCTCCTCCTCCATCTGACCTGAGTGCTTTGATATATTTTCCACTCTGTTTTTCAGCTTCTACCTTGAATTCTTTGAATTTTGCAAAAGTTTCGGACTTGTGTCTGAGAAAATAGATCCATATTTTTCCGCTGAAATCATCAATAAACGTTAGAAAGTAAAATCTACCACCTATTGACTCTGTCTACATTGGTCCACATAGGTCACTGTGAACAAGTTCAAGATGTTGTTTGGCTTGATTTGATGACTGTGAAAAACTAGTTCTCTTATGTTTTCCAAGTATGCAAGACTCACACAGGGGAATTTTCTCTTTAAATATAGGAAGACCTTTGACCATGGAGTTCTTCTGAATAAGACTTATACTTTGAAATGGTAGATGTCCAAATCTTGTATGCAAAACCATTGTTTCATTTAGGTTTGATGCACTTTGTGCATATGGTTGACTCAGATTTGCAGTTCTAAGGGTAAGGGGAAACATCCTATTTGGAGTCATATGAATTTCATAAATTAATTTTCTGCTTGGGATTTTGTCATATATCTTGCAAGATGCTCCCTCAAAAAGTACTTTATAGCCATGTTCAATGAGCTGTCCTACACTTAGCAAATTATGTTTCAGATCTAGAACATGATAGACATTGTTTATGTATTTCTTGACATTTTGTTTAGTAAGAATAGTAACAGTTCCTTTTCCTTGAGATTTGACTAAGTGATCATTTCCAAGTGTAATATCGGATGAGATTGAAGAATCAATGCATGAAAGTAAATCTTTGTTACCTGTCATGTGATTGTTGCATCCATTTTCCAGCAACCGGAGATCTTTGGGTTGTTCTTCAGTCTTGTGGCATGAGAAAAACATACCTCTCGAGGTTTCTCCTGTATGATTTGACACATGTTCTCTGCCTGAGAGCTGATCTTCTTGCTTCTTCCTGCATTCAGATTCATAGTGCCCATAATTTTTGTAGTAATAACATTATATGCTTGATTTCTCATTTTATCTTCTCCCTCTGCCTCTTTGAGGCTGGAAATTCTGATGGTGATTTTGTTGTTGTTGTCTTTGACCTTGGAAATTTTGATTCAGATATTGTTGTCTGTTATCTCCACTAGAGTAAGGGTTACTTTGATTGCTCCCTCTTCCTTGGTGACCTCTGCTTCTTCCTCTGCCTCTCCCTTTTCTAAAGGAGAATTGAGTTTTGAAAGCATTGGAGATTGACTCATCTGTGAGATGCAGTCTGGTCTCATGTGTCACCAAAGAACCAATTAGTTTATCTATTGAAAAACTTGACAGTTCCTTGGATTCAAGGATTGTTGTTACAACCATTTCAAATTTCTTTAGTAAACTTCTGAGGATTTTCTCAACAATGCGTTGATTAGTGATGGTTTCACCAATCAGTCTAATCTGGTTCACAATTCCCATGACTCTAGTCATGAACTAATCCACATTTTCGAACTCTGTCATCCTTAGAGTCTCAAATTGCATCCTCAATGTTTGCAGTTTAACTGTTTTGACCCTATCATTTACTTGGTAGGATGATTTAAGGATGTCCCAGGGCTATTTTGAAGTACTAGCGCCTATGATTTTTGAGAAAATCAAGTTATCCACAGAATTTTGAATCCAAAATTTAACTTTATTTTCTCTGTTTCTCTGTGTTGCCTGAGCAATTTTCTGCTGATTAGTCATGGTGGACAGGTCTGTTGAATCTAGTTCCACATATGCATGATCCACTGGATCCCAGCACTCTTGTTCTTGCAAGAAGAATTTCATCCAAAGAGACCAGAACTCATAGTTCATTCCAAGAAGAATCAGACCCTAAGTTGGTCCTAAATTGCTAGACGACGCCATATATATATATATTTTTAAATAATTTGAACAAAATAGAAATAAAATTCTTACTTAACTGTCTCCTGTGTATATTTGCAGTGACTTCAGAACTCTGCATTCAAGATTTCACAAGTTTTTGGCTTCGCAATTCTGACGTCAGGACTTAGTTATACGAGTTCTCCGATCTCTTGTCTCACCAACCTCCGATTGTCGAAACGTCGATTTGTCGATGGCCGAAAAGAGCATATCGGCCTTGAATTTGGCCTTAGTCACTGTGCAAAGTGACCACGCGCCTTGATGTTAAAGGGCTACGGGCTTTTCCGTTTCTCTGTCTTTCAAATTGCCGAAATTCAAAATATGCCTTTGGACAATTCAACGGTCTAGATCTTCCTGTGATCTGATGGTCTAGATCCTATCGGGATTTTGCGAGTCATTATTTTGCAAGTTTAGAACTCTTATCCCAGAGTTTTCGAAACCATGAACTCTGAAATGTCGATTTTCCGAAATGGCGTTAACTTCAGTTACCCCCTTGGGCTATACCTCTGGTCGACATGACCTCTCTTGATATGACTGTAGTCGCTTTCGAGGTTTCGCGACTCAAACGCGCGACCACTTGGTCTCTCGACTACCGAAAAGATGATTCCCAAAATGTTGATGGTGCTTTCCTTTCGGTACTTTCCCCGAAGGCCTAGATTGTTGCCATGCGTCCCCTTACGATGGATGGTCCTTGTCGTTTCACGATTTTGCGACTTGTGACTCCAAGTCCTCTGACAACTTGAAACCCCGATAGCCGAAATGCCGACAGTTTCCTTGATGTCCACCACGTGTCTGAATGAATGGACGACTGTGATCTTTTCGGGATTTTGGGACTTTCGCAATGGAGTGTCCTGACCTTTTGTCAACAAGACCTCTGATATCCCAAACTCCGAAATGCCAAAATGATGGCGGTTGGATCTGCTGCCCCCTGTCCTCTGAGATGGACGACTCACAATCTTTTCAGGATTTCACGATACGCGATGTCGAGATTTCGCGTATCAGGGTTTTGGAGAGCAGTCTCCTTTGCCCGTCTAACTCCCGATCCCTGATTTTGCATTGGGATAAGATCGACGGCTCACGATCTATCTCGATCGAACGGTCCAGAATGACTCGTGATTTCGTGATTCGCGAATTCTCACAGCAGTCTTCTGACCTTTACACCTTGCGAGTTAATGAAATGCCGAGATCTCACCATGTGTCTCTTGATGGATGGTCCAGATGATGTCAGGATTTCATGACTTCACAAGTCGAAATTTCTCCAGTGCACTTTAAAGGACTAAACCTCATGCACTTTCTCACTGATCCAACGACTGTCGGGCCTCTGCGCAAGATCTAATGGCTAAAATTATTTTGCCTTTTCCACGCTCTCCTCGTCCCTTCTGAACTGGATTTTTTCCTTGGATCTGTTCGTAGGACAAATCTTACAACCGTGAGAGTTGTTCTTTGAACTTGAGATGTGTTCTTTACTGCCTTTGCAAGGATTTTCTTCTGCGAAAGAAAAAATTGTGAATCTTTCAAAGATTTGAAAGAATTTTGCGAGTTCTTTATTCTCTGCTGCAATATTTGACAGATTTGAATGATTTCCCGTAAATCTTTAAACGATGTTGCCTTCTGCAGCAATCTTTCACAAATTTGAGTGAATTCTGTGAAATCTTCAACGTTTCTGCCTTTTGAAGCTCTTCTTCATGAATTCTTTGATGATTCTTGAAAATTACAAGAATCTTTAAAGTTTCTTCATCTGCACTCTCTTCTTCCTCGATCTTTCGAGCATTGTACGCTCTTCTTTGGCGCGTGAGCTTCTTATGCTAATCTTTTGAGCGTATGAGCGGACAACTTCCTTGTGGAAGTTTCCTGCGAGGATCTTTCGAGAGTATAATGGACAACTCTCCAAGCCTTGTGAAAAGTCTGTGTCGAATGCTCTCAAGATCCATGAAATCTCTGCGCTGTTTGAGGATCGTGTTGCTCTCCATCTTGTGTGAAGAGGCTTACTACTGTAGC
>JASDQU010508183.1:41203-64876 GCA_032191745.1 Picea mariana
GCTGACCATTTGAAATCATGATTCCTTTGTTCCCACATGCGACTATAGAGCACAGCAAAGAGAATGGTCCATACTACTGCCACGATGATCTTCAATACCATTCTTATGCCTTGTAAAGGAGTCTCTCTTGACACTAAACTGTACTGCATGCCAGCATCAAGCACAGATTGAAAAATCCGAAGGCCTGCCCACGTTATGAAAACACTAAGCATCTTAACTTGTATATCTTTCTTTTTCAACTCTACCAAAGGAAGTCCTTCACCATCCCATGCCACGATAATTGCAGCTTGCAGAAAAAGTATATACATAATCCAAAGACGATCAAAACTGCAGAAAATATTCCAGAAGGAGCATTGTTCAACAAATCACGTCTTCCCTACCTTCTGTTTCTGTAACATTCCCCTGAACCTCTGCAATCCACCCTCTTGCTTGGTCTCTATCTCAGACTATACAAAGAAATTACTATCCAATTTGAGGGGCCACCCCAATTGTGCAAAGCACATGTTGCTCCAAAAATACTCATTTATGTCATCATAATTCCTCCAGGCAGAATGGTAAGCCTTACCACCAAGGCTCGCTTCTGCTTCGGCTTTAAAAGTCATATACAAGGGGGTTACGACCCTGTTCAAGAAAGCATTTTCCCCCATATAAGCAGGCAAAGCAGGTTGTCCTGTAGTCTCATCCAGATAATCCTCCAAAATCCTGTTCAGCTCCATGGCCATGTGATGAAAAATGTAGATCAGACACTCTGGCAGAAACCTCAAATTGGCAGCCTCCTCCCATATTAGAAGATACAGAGAAATATATAGCAATTCCCTGCACTCATCTATACTGTCTCTCCTGCGGTCTGAGATCCAAACATTGGACTTCTGGGCCAGATATGCACACCAACTGTCATAGTTTTTGAGGATTTTCTTTCTTAATTTCCTAACAACTTTGCCTTCGAGATGGGCTATGTCATCCGAAGGCAGTTGCAGCCGCATCTGGCTATTAGCTAGCAGCAGGATAAGATGTTCTCGCTGGTTCCGGACATTATCATTCTGGAAACCAAAGAAAACGCCTAACCAGTCGAGAAGATCCATACCAGGGCCCTGTTGGGCAAAGGGAGGGATTCAGAGCCCGCCTATAGTTTTCAGTGCGTCAGCGGCCGCTCGAACCTCCAAAAACCGCAGCGCGGGATGATCCGCCAGCATGTTGTGCGCGGGAAGGATATTGTAGACCTCATTTCCGCTACTTTCAGGTGGAACCCTAGCCTGGCTCGGATGCCTGCAAGTGACACTCATTTTCGTCAAAATTCCCGACAAGTTCTTCCCACTTCTTCGACGGAGACTCTTCAGACTCCCCCTGTTAAACACCGATGGCTAAACAAGCCCCAGATTCGAACCTGAAACATGTTTCCTATGCTTTATTAGGTTCCTCTTCCATTTGTAAGCTCTAAATTAACTTATATGACACGAAACACTCTGAAAATAGAGCTAGGGTATCCCGCTTACCTTCAGCAAAATGCCTGAAAAATTCTTCCGCGGTCTTTTCCTCGATTTCTTCAAACTTCCTCTTAGGTGACCAAACAAGCACTGGATTCGAGCCCGAAACTTTCTTCTTGTGTTTACTTACGTTTTCTGACCTAAATATACACTGGATTCGAACCTGTTTCATGTGTCTTCTTGAGCTCGAGAGAGCTACTATTTACCTAAATGACGTCGGAAAACACTCAAACCTAATCTATTCAAATAAAACCCGTAAGATCGCTTGCCTCGAATAAAGTGCCCAATGTTTCTTTCGTGTAAGTTCCGCAAGCTCACACATCCAAGCCTCTAAGAACCGGATTCGAACCTGAAAATCATTTGCTATGATTTCTTAGGTTTTTCGACTACAATTTATACCACAGAAAAACTCAATAGGATCTGATGGAACTAAAGCAAGAAAAATAGTACATATGCCTGATAAATTCTTCACGGCTCCTTCGCCTTAAAGACTTGATTTTATCATTAAATAATGCAGAAAATCTCAATAAAATCGGCTCAAAAAATATTAGAACAATCCCGTACCTTCAACAATGTCGGAAAACACAGTTCGCCTGAATCCATTTTCGTCATCAATAAACATAGACAAATAAATGGATTATCGTCTATTAACAGACTTCCTTTCAAGCCTGACCAAAGTAGCTCCGACATTCTCCACTACGGACAAGATAAAAACGGCTATGGCCAAAACAGCTACTGTCTAAACCGCCCTGTTTTTCAAAACCACCGTGCGAAGCAAAATGGAATTCGGCTGCCCTTCCCAGTACAATTGGCTGACCACATTGTCAAATCTATTAATTGTCAATACATTGAATGACGTGAAGCCTGCAATAACACTAGAAAGATATTAGCCAATCAAATGTTAGAAAAAATTTTTTTATTATTATTAAAAAAAATACATATTTTGATTTACTATGTTACAAATTTGATATTAAACAAAAATCTAAAGTCAACCCTAAACTATTAGCCAGTCAACAATGAACTCATCGCTATTAGTCCCTGGCCTTGGCATTCATTACATTGACTTTTCATTGCATGCAAGAAGACAATCTAAACAATATACAATACATCATTCAATACCTTAAATTTTCATGCGCACAAGAAATAAACTAAGTTTAAAACCATCAATCAAAACATTAATTTCATACACACAAGAAATAAACTAAATCTAGACAAACCTGCATCCACGTCATCTATTGCGCAAGAGTACCTAGCTTTTTAATCCAAGGCACAAGAAATAAAAAAATTTAATTGTCATTATGACATACAATGTGTTGCGCAAAAGTCCAATTCTAACATCATCCAATACATTAAAATCCGTGCGCTCAGGTTTTCGATGCCATTAATGCATTTTTCCACATCAATGAATCAAGGCGCAAGAATAAACTAACTATGTAGATTCATCATACATCAAATTTATTAAGGGAACAATATTTAGCTAATTCGTAACTGATCTTAAACCACATTCCATACGAGGGGTGAGAGAATCTAAACACTCAATCCTCTTTACATCCTTTTTCATGGCGTAAAATAAATCTACCTTATTTTGAGAGGCGCAAGAGATTAAAACACTTAATCATCATTCAACGAGATACGTAGCTCCATTATAATTAAGGAAGAGTGGTTGGTTGTGAGCACATTAAAGTGGCTAGTACTATGATTCAAAATATATTCAGAATATGACCCAACATAAGTTGTTTTTTTTATTATTATTAAAAGTGTATCTATAGTGAGAATATGATCTAATAGAAGTTTTTTTTTATTATTATTATTATTATTAAATATGACCCAACAAAAGTTTTTTTTTATTTATTATTATTATTATTAATATTAAAGGTGAATCTCCATTTAGAGTAGTATGAAGTAGAAAGGAAAATCAAGTATTGAGGGAAGGATAGACCCTAATGTTTCAAAAGTGACATGCCAAAATCAACTTGATCCTTAAAGGAACCTTGCTTAAATACATTAATTGAGCATCATGACTTATTTAAGGGTCATTAACCATGAAATCTTGTAATGAATGTAACATGGTTTCCAGGAGTCCCTTCCCAAGACATGTAGGGACTAAAAAGCAAGGCACGTGTAATGATTAATTTAGAATAAAATTTAGGTAAAAAGAGAAGGTAATATAGATCAAAAGGGCTAATTTAAGTCATGTTAACAAGTCTCTGAAAACCAAGCGAGTATCAAGCAGAGATGGGGAGGAGAGAGCATGGAATTCCTCAATGCCCGGACAGGATCTTAATCGCAAACACACAACAAGAACAACGCATCCAAAAAAAGATGATACGCAGTCCCTCTCAAGGTAAAGCAGAGATATAGGGTAAAACAAAAGCATAGATAAATCCCGATAATAAAATTACCAAGAAGAACGAAATTCAGGGTTCAATTGTTGGCCATTAGCGGAGGTAAATCGTTGAAAGAATCATGGAATATTAAGAGATAAATCAGGAATCCAACACCAGGAAGATACAATATTCTGGACGAATCCTAGGAGACAACACAGAGAAGGAAGGCAAGGAAAACGTCGCTAAGTTTTATGGGCGTTTCACAAAGATATAACTTACCCCCCAAAACACAGGGAAGTAGTAAACGCTTGGGGTTATATTTCCCATCATGCTGAATTCTCCCTCTAGAGATTATGTCATGGGAGAAATGGTGATAATACGAAAAGCAGAACCGTGGAAAAACGCTGGAAGCAAAGTGTTGATTGTGCACCAAACTCAATGAGTTGAGATACCCAACTGTCAATTCAACAACCATACTATCCAGCCATAATTTAAACCAACGAAAAATAGAACTACAACTTTAAAGAAATACGAGTCTATCAATTCAAACAAACATACCATTCCAACTACAAATCCCAGCAACAAATCCAGCTATAAATTCTATAAAATCAAACAAACAGTGTTGGAATTTATTGAATTATAGTTCGACTCGGGTATGTTTTGTTTTCAAAAAGGAATTTAAAAATCGGTGTCTTTTTAAAACAAGAGGAAGGATAAATTCATTGAGTCCTATGTTAAAAATAAAATGAAGGATAAATTCAACGGTCGGAGTCGTGCGGGGAGATTGGCCTACATGCATTGAACATTTTTTATGGGATTATCCATAAGGTCGACAGTGAATCAAAACGTATTCGTTGCATAGCATGGTGTGCATAATCTCCGTAAATATCAGCCTCTTTGTGCTTAATATGCACTGTTATCATCCTTCTAGATACAACGACTTGCCTGTTCTTTAACATGGATAGCTATGGAGCCCAAGGAAACAGGGTTGTTGATGACACTGAGGTAAGATATTATTCTCTCAGTAATGTTATCCATCTTAGCATCAATATAGATCCAACTACTTAGAAGAGAACAACGAAAATCTAAATTCCTCCACACAAACCCACAGGGTCACCTCAAATCTGAGGGAAGGTTCAGATGGATCCACAATTATTTAAGCGTTGAGAAAGCGGCAAGGTTCGTTCAGTAAAGATGGGTAAAAATAAATAAAAGATGAGGTAAAAGATTGAGTCGTTGGGAAAATTCGTTTTTCTTTAGGAGAGACAACTTGCTAAAATGTAGAGCTCAGTAAGGGGAAAAAGCTGAGGAGAGGCACCCCAACAAGCGCAGACGGTTGCAGGCTTAGCCCAGGGATCGAACATGAATAACGCTATGTTGTAGGCATTCTAGATAAAATTCTCTAACCACGATCTAATAATTATACAATCTCTCAGCAGATAATTAAAAATATCAAATATATATACCTGATTCTTTTTTAATGAAAATATGTAGACATTCTAGATAAAATTTCTCTAACCACTATCTAATAATTATACAGTCTCAACAGAGAATTAAAAATATCATTTAATATATATACATGATAACTTTTTAATGAAAATATGTAGACATTCTAGATAAAATTTCTCTAACCACAATCTAAGAATTATACAGTCCTTCAGCAGATAATTAAAAATATAAAATATATACACATGATTCATTTTTAATGAAAAATACATAAAAATATCTATACATGGTTTCTTTTTAATGAAAAATATATATACATTCTAGATAAAATCTCTATGAGAGCATCGCCACCAACGAACTGGGCTTGGAGATGTTCTTCGTCAACTAGAAATCCTCCCGTCGGTGAGTTTGATAACCGTTGAGACCTCAACGGTACTTCCAAGCCAACGCTAGGGGTACTCTTCTCCCCCCTGAGCCCCTCGAGCCGCAAAGGGGCCATGCACACAAAAACCATAGAAAAATATATCTCTCTGCTCGCCTCGAAAGGGGGAGCTACCACTCTCTATCTGAGTTGGTTATCCCAACTCCGACAAGAGAAATCAGTCAAGAAATATTCCGACAACCGAACCTTACGCATTCCAGTCTTGATCTATTCCTCTCCTCTGCCTTCTATTTTATAGATTTCTTCTTAGTGACCTTTCCATTTGAAGGTTAAATTACTTTTATTAAAAATTTATTAGGAAATATTCTCCCCCGTACACTTGTCACCCGATCCCTAAGTTGCACCAGAAATTCATTTAATTAATTAATTTAAATTTTCAATTTCCCTCACCCACCTAAGAGCGTTCCTCAAAACGCTCCTCGATGTCCATTTATTCACTCAAATTCCCTTAAAGACTGACGTCTTTCTGAAAGCTTATTTGAGTTCGAAATTGGAAAGTTCTCTAGACTAGATTCCCTTCTATGTTCCAAATTCCTTTTGTATTTAAGTTTCCCCTTTTTGGTCTAAGTTCTTAATTAGCAAGTTTGCACATAGAAAACAATTAATTTTTTGGATAATTTAATTCTCCGTTAAATTCTCAATTTTGTTTTTCTCTATCCCCTATTTAGTAATGGATTGATTAATGTTTAGACCTCATACCCTATTTAGACCTAGGCTTTAATTTCACTAGGCTTAGCATATTTTTTTTTTTAGGGAAATTATATATATATATATATATATATAAGTAAAAAGAGAGAGGCAGATCCTATTATAGCATTTCACATCCAAAAATAACATATTTCTCTAGGTTGCCAACTGTTCCACTGAATTAGCAGAAACCGAGACAACTGGCAGCCGAGGATGGCCATGTCTAAAAAAGGTGGTCCGCCATCTGCTCTGCCAAGAGGAAACCAGGGCAGGTGACGTCCTATAGTATTTACATTAACCATTAAAACTATAATTGAAACTAGACTGAACTTGGAAATGAACCAAAAAGAGTTAATAATGACATCAAACCAGAACCAGAAAGAACTCTAAGCCATGCAATTACTCGTTATCATCATACATATCTTTGCCAGGGTCTCTATTCTGCGGTTCGTTCTCTTTTGTTAGGGAAAAACCTCTTGCACATGTCAGACTTTTTTTCCCTGCTAGTGCATTGGAGAATGCTTCATACATCATATTGATGCGTTGGTGCATGAATGTGCCATAGTGAACTTGATCTGCCATTTGGCTCCTCAGATCAAACACTAATTCCAATTGTTCCGTGTGGAAGAAGGGTGGGGGCATGTGCCATGGTTTCGATGCAATTGATATAGAAGGTGGTGCAAGGACCTTGCCACCTTCAATCTTTGTGCCACTCGGACCCTCCACAGCCTCTCCTATAGCATCTTTCACTCTATCCTATGATCGATCCTTGTGCTTCATCATTGCGTGCCATCCCTGTGCACATGCCTCTTTCCTAGGGTTCCCGTCCTTCGTTGTGGCACTGGAAATATCGTAGCCTTATGAAAGTAGAGAATCCTGAGAGGCCATATGGATGAATTCCTCCAGGAATTCGTCCTCGACTATGTAGATGTGGACCTCTTCTACCTCCTCCTCAATGGTGTTGGTCTCGTGATGAGCCGCAGTGGCTGGCTTAGTGTCTTCCATGGAGAAATCACTTAAGGCTTGTCAATTCTCTAGGACAATGAAGAGAAGGGACTCTGGAGGGATCTGAATGGGTTCCTCCGAGATTACTTCCTACACATAAGCCATTGGAGGTGCTTGATCATCCGTCCTCTACGTGCTACCTGAATTCGCTGAGTGTAGGATATGGAGAGTGTCTGGTCTATCATCTGCCTTCTCTTCTATCGACTCACTAGTGTTAAAACCATGAGATTCCCTTCAAGATGCACTACGTGCTCCAAGCATGCCACTCGTCTCCATTCATGTTTCATTTATGCGACGTGCCCTTCAAAAAGCACTACGTTCTCCCAGGGTGACACTCTCCTTTTAACTGATTTTGGTAGAGGTCAATCCCTTGGAGTCAATACCCCGTCAATTGACCTTGTGGGAGACTAAGGGCCTCTAAGGAATACAGAACCTGCCTTGTTGCATGCCCCTTAGAATATTCATGAGCGACTGTCACATTCTACCCTCACGACATTGTGGATCTCTCGAACTAGGTAATTGTTAACCTACAGTTCGGGCCACAGTGAGAGCGCTAGTAGGTTGTGGCATGTTTGCTACCACACCTCTCCCTCAATATATTTGGTTATCGTGCAAGACCCCTTTACTCCAAATGTGAGTCTGATTAGAAAGAAATCGTAAGCCTACATCTATCAACGAAACATGTCAGCAGTCCATAATCAAGATCATAATATACCAGTCATATGTCACATGTGCAATAACAAAAAATAATCAAACCATAACAATCCAGTCCCTGACTTGATCCAGAGTCCAATGAGGTCCATCGATGGTATCAACATCCTCAATCTGTCTAGAGTCCTACACACTTAGGAGAATCCAGTCAATAACACTCGTCTATATAGAAATAACTTAACATAACATGACATCATAATCCACAGTCTCAACATCAAAATCCACAAGCTAAGCAGTCAATCATATATTGAACCGGATCACTTGCACGCAAGTTTCCTCAAGGAATAAGTCACATCAGGTGCACGCAAGAGCGGGATGTTACATACACCCCCTCTTGTTTTAAACTTTGTTGCAAAGTTTCACAATACATAAGTGTTGAAATAAAGTATCTAACGATATCTAAATGTCTAGCTATCAACAACAATGGAAAATGTCGACGCATATCATATTCATCCTCCCAGGTAGCCGAGTGTGGACTATAATTGTCCCACTGGAGCTTAACCTGATCGACAATTTGATGCCATATATGTCGAATCCGATGGTCTGGAAGGAGGATTGGCTCCGCCGTAAGAATGCCCTCGCCTAACATCTGCCAAAAACTCAGTCAATATCATGTGTAGGATCATTGAACTAAATTCACACACAAGTACAAGANAATTATGGTCGATGGGTTGCGCATCGACAAACCCTTCTGTCTATCCTGCGCTTCTTCCCTCCACTTTCGTATCGTTTGTATCTGTTCCTTCAAATCTTGGATCGCTTCTAGTTCTACCAGGACCCCATCCTTGAGTCAATCCCAACTCAAAGTTGTCTGACACGGTCGCCTATAAAGAGACTCACTTGGCGCCATATTAATGGTTCTTTGATAACTGTTGTTGTAAGCCAACTCTACCAGTGGCATGAACTATTCCCAACATTTTTGTTGGCCCGACACATGCATACACAACAAAAACCTCCCAAGTTAAGTGGGGTTCCTAAGGCCTCTTGGGAACTCATCTGAAATGGTCTTGCACATCGATTCCCTTATCGGATATGAATATTTTGGTACATATGGAAGTCTCGAAATATTTTTCATATAAAATATAGCTATACCTAGTGCCTGATGCATCGTATGCACATGGAAAAAATATAAACTCTTCATCAGAGTGTCATGCCTCCTTTCCATTAGCGACAATTTCCCCAATGAATTCCATCGAAATGACCCCCCAATTTTGATTCCAGAATAGCGTGTCGCCGTAGAAATCTTGTCGGATGTCTATGTTCATTCTTCACCAACCGACCTTCTAAACATATCTTGATGCAGTTGATGATGTCTGTTTTTATCCCTTCCAGAAGAATACGAGCTTAAGGTCTGTCCTCATCTTCATGAATCATGGATGATCCATGTACACTGCTCTATGATCTTTGCATAAGATCAAAGCAATGAATGCTTGATAACATTGTGACCGCTTCCCGTAATTTGTTCTCTCACAACACTATAGTACCAAACATAAACGTTTTTCATGATCTTCCGTTATCTGAGAATATATCAAAATTTCATCAAGGAATACTCGACGGTAGTCAAGTAGAGTCTCCACGAACCATCCTTCTCATGTATGAAATTAACAGGAGCACCCCAAGATGATACACTTGGATGTATAAGTCCTAGGTCCAACACCTTCTTTAGTTACACTTTCAACTCCTGTAACTCAGGGGTCGACATCTGATAAGGATTTCCTGCCATTGGTTCAGTTCCAGGTTTTAGGTCAATGGGAAATTCCATCTTGGCTTCGATAGACACACCTGGTAATTCTTCTAGGAATCACGTCTGCAAACTCTCATACTATCAGAAGGTCTTCTAATCCTTACGCCATGCCCTTGACATTCGATGCTAAGTATGCATATAAATTGAATGCTTGCACATGCTCTCTTATAGATGTAGGGAATAAATAAACCTCAGGGATACTCCTTGTTTTCTTCCTACAATCACACTTCTCTATTCTTCATCATCAATCCAACTCAACCGCCTCATCTTAGCGTTAAGTATCACATCATGCGATTCTAACTAGTCCATACTGATCATGTTGTCATAATATCTTAAGATCGTGATGTAGGTCATACTTCATTACACTATCCTAAGATTAAAGCGATAGTTCATACCCCTTCCTCCAAACATCTGGTTGGTACACGAAGCCATATCGATGAATCTAAACTCGTCTTGTCTAATACATTCACCTAAATCCCTTCAGCGCGATACTAGAATTAGATCTCTTCGTAGCACCGAGGTCTAACAATTACTAAAAGTATGTTTGGTGATGGCACCTGACGCCTCAAGCATGACGGACTGGTGCTCGGCTTGGTGGTTATTTACCGCGATCATGAATCCTATGGGGCTTGCCCATCTTCACAATGGTAGTGTTTCCTGTTGACTCAACTGTTCTGGCCCTCTGAACTCGACAACCACACTGGTAACGTGGCTATCCACATGTCTAGCATCCGGTCTTCGGTCGACTACCCCAAGTCCCTGAAGTAGTAGTTGTTGGCCCACCAGCCTGAAACCCTTGTATATTTCGCTGAACAGGATCAACTGTTATTGTTGTTGAAGTGATGGTCCCCTGTAGGAAGTTCTGTTCTAAGGAATCCATCGTCTTGGTACCATAAACAAAGGTTATAGAGACGTATCTTGATACCAAGATGCCTTTTTTGGTTGGAATCTGATGTTGCTACGCACCATATGTCGTCATTCTAGACGGTCTTGAAGGAGTCCTTCCCTAACTCCCACAGTCAATTCTTTCCTATCTATGAGGCCTACTAGACTGCATCGTGCAATGTCTGAGGCATTTCGATCCTCACCTTTGCACAAAATCTAGAGTTAAGGCCAATCACAAACTTTATGATATCCATCTTCTTTGTGTTCATATGCAGGTCATACCGAAGTAACTCCATAATCTGGTCTCACAATACGACACCGTACGACCACCTTATCGTAAGGTGTTGAACTCATCGAGCTAGCACTCAATGAGTTCCTCTTACGATTACTTCTCCCAGAATCACTCCTCGAATTGTTCCCATAACACGGCTTCAACGACCATGTCTAGATGAGGTAGCAGTGTCTTCCACCATAGAAGAGCGCTCCCCTTTTAGCTAAAGACCGCAATGCAGACCTTTGTGTTGGAAGTCATAACTACGAAGCACAAATCATATTGCCCTTTTATCGATCCATGCCTTGGCGGCTGAGCGATCCATGGCACTCGTGAACTTGGGAACTTAATCTTCTAGAGTTCTCCATGAATACTACCAATACTGGCCGGGGTGCGTTGTGGACCCTCATGGGTACAGACACCCTGGACTCATCTTAGTACAGACGGTTAGTCAAGGCCTTCAACATTTCCCTCGAAGGACTTGGTCAGACCATCCAAATTCTTTACCATAATCGACTCTTGCCCAAGGACTTGTTCCTCCGCTTAGGGATTAGAATCCTAGGGCATGGGCACTTCTGGAGGCGTCACACCTCCTTCCCCCGCACCACATTGTGAATATTGGTGGCATCCTCTAGCCCTGACTACCGCAAGGATAGGTTAAAATTTTTAAGAGAGATGAATTTTTAATAAAGGGTTTAATATAGTGGAAGGCGTGGCTATCCATAGTCGCAGGGTTGAACCCATTATGATACCATATGTAGCAGCCCTGCCGTCACGACATGCAAGCAACGTATAACCAACAATTTTTTTTATTCTTTTCAATGTGTTAGGTAAATTTAAAACACCAGAATAATTACCAACATCATGAATGATCATCAAGGTGCAACGATATTCACTTAACTTCCAGGAACGCGATTGAATCATTCACAAAATAATCAACATGATTATCAAGGTGAGAACATGATCCATTTTCCATATCAATGTATTCACATAATGATCATTGCACGCAAATAATCCAGTCACAATTAGTCATACATCATCAATATTCAAGTGCAGCAATAATATTTTACCTTATCATGGCATAATCCATGGTGCAAATGTAATTATCTAAATATTAACTGCCACAAGAGCTGAAATACCTAAACAATTAATTGTCTACATATAATTAATGGTGCAAGAGTAATCAACTTTAATTTATAAGGCACAAGGTAATTATCCACTTTATTCTCATGGTGCATGGTAAACAACTATCTTAACTGATCACACATCAATCATTCGTTACACCAAATCTTTCACGGTGTAAGAATTAAATAACAACAACCATTCATTACATTGACTTTTCATTGCTCGCAAGAGGATAATCTAAACATTATACAATAGATCATTAAATACCTTAAATTTTAGTGCGCACAAGAGTTAAACTAAGTTTAAAACCATCTAAACGAACATGCATCCACGTCATCTATTGCGCAAGAGTACCCAACTTTTTATTCCAAGGAGCAAGAAATAAAAAACTTAAACTGTCATTATGACATACAATCTGTTGCGCAAAAGTCCAATTCTAACATCGTCCAATACATTAAAATCAGTCCGCACAAGGTTTCGATCCCATTAATGCATTATTCCATGTCAACGAATCAAGGTGCAAGAATAAACTATCCACGTAGATTCATCATACATCAACTTTATTAAGGGAGCAGGATTTAGCTAATTCGTAACCAATCTTAAACCACATTCCATACCAGGCGCGACAGAGTCTAAACACTCAAAGAGATATACATCCTTTTTCATGGCGTAAAATAAATATACCTTATTTACAGGGGCGCAAGAGATTAAAACACTTAATCATGAATTCAACTGAGATAAAAAGCACCGTTATAATTAAGGAAGAGTGGTTGGTTGTGAGCACATTAATGTGGCAAGTAGTAGGATTCAAAATATATTCAGAATATGACCCAACATAAGTGTTTTTATTTATTTTTCTTTTAAAAAGGTGAATCTCGATTTAGAGTAGTATGGAGTAGCAAGGAAAATCAAGTATTCAGGGAAGGCTAGACCCTAATGTCTCAAAAGTGACATGCGAAAATTAACTTCATCCTTAAAGGAACCTTATGGAAATGAATTAATTGAGCATCATGACTTATTTAAGGGTCATTAACCATCAAATCTTGTAATGAATGTAACATGGTTTCCAAGAATCCCTTCCCAAGACATCTAGGGACTAAAAATCAAGGCACATTAATGATTAATTTAGAATAAAATTTAGGTAAAAAGAGAAGGTAATACAGACAAAAAGTGGTAATTTAAGTCATGTTTACAAGTCTCTAAAAACCAAGCAGGTATCACGCAGAGGTGGGGAAGGAGACAGCATGGGATTCCTCAATGCCCAGACAAATCTTAATCACAAACTCACAGCAGGAACAACGCATCTACAAAAGAGGATACGCAGTCCCTCTTAAGGTAAAGCAGAGATATAGGGTAAAATAAAGGCAAAGATAAATCCCGACAAGAAAAACTCCAAGAAGATTGAAATTCAGGGCACAATTGTTTTCCATTAGCAGAGGTAAATCATTGACCGAATCATGGAAGACATAGAGATAAATCAGGAATTCAATGCCAGGAAGACATGACATTTTGGGCCAATCCTAGGGGCCAGCGCAGAGAATGAAGGCACGGTAGAAGTCATTGAGTTTTATTGGCGTTTAAAATAGATATAACTTTCCCCCCAAAACACAACGAAGTAGTAAACGCTTGGGGTTATATTTCCCATCATGTTGAATTCTCCTTCTGGAGATTATGTCGTGGGAGAAATGGTGATAATACAAAAAACAGATCCGTGGAAAAAGGCTGGAAGAAAAGTGTTGATTGTGCACCAAACTCTACGAATCGATATACCCAACCTTCAATTCAACAACCATACAATCCAGCCATAATTTAAACCAATGAAAAATGGAACTACAACTTTAAAGAAGCACGAGTCTGTCAATTCAAACAAATATGCCACTCCAAATATAAATCCTAGCAACATACAAATCCAGCTATAAATTCAATAAAATCAAACAAACACTGTTGGAATTTATTGAATTATAGTTCGACTCGGGTATGCTTTTTTTTCAAAAAGGAAGGTAAAAATCGATGTCTTTTAAAACAAGAAGAAGGATAAATTCATTGGGTTCTCTGTTAAAACGAAAACGAAGGATAAATTCAACAGTCGGAGTCGTGCGGGGAGTTTGGCCTGCATGCATTGAACATTGTTTATGGGATTATCCATAAGGAATACAGTGAATCAAAAATTATTCATTGCATAACATGGTGTGCATAATATCCGTAAATATAAGCCTCTTTGCGCTTAATATGCACAGTTAACATCCTTCTAGATACAATGACTTTTCTATTATTTCGCGTGGATAAGTATGGAGCCCAAGGAGTTGAGGTGGTTGATGACACTGAAGTAAGATAATATTCTCTCAGTAATCTGATCCATCTTAGCATCGGTATAGATCCATCTACTTAGAAGAGAAAAATGAAAATATAAATTCCTCCACACAAACGGAGAGGGTCTCCTCAAATCTGACGGAAGGTTCAGAAGGATCCATAATTATTTAAGCGTTGAGCAAGAGTCAAGGTTCGCTGAGTAAAAGACCGGTTAAAAAAAAAAAGTTGAGGTAAAAGATCAAGTCGTTGGGCAAATTCATTTTGATTGAGCATAGACAGCTTGCTAAAATGCACATCTCAGGAAGGGGAAAATGTTGAGGAGAGGCACTCCAAAATGCGCATACGGTTGCAGACTTAACCCAGGGATCGAACATGAATAATGCTATGTTGTAGCCATTCTAGATAAAATTTTGTAACCACGATCTAAGAATTATACAGTCTTTCAGCGGATAATTAAAAATATCAAATATATATACATGATTCCTTTTTAATGAAAATATGTAGACATTCTAGATAAAATTTCTCTAACCATGATCTATCCAAGCTCGGTATCCCAAGTCCCACAAGAAAAACCAGTCAATAAATATTTCGGCAGCATAAGATTATGCATATTAGTCGTGATTCATTCCCATCCTCTGCATTCTCTTTTATAGATTTCTTACTCTTCCATTTGTACATTAAGTTAGTTTTATTAAAAAATTATTATGAAATATTCTCCCACGTATATTTGTCACCCGATCCCTTAGTTGCACTAGAAATTCATTTAATTAATTAATTTAAATTGTCAATTTCCCTCACCCACCTAAAAGCGTTCCTAAAAATGTTCCTCGATGTCCCTTTATTCCTTCACATTCCCTTAATGAATGGCGTCTTTCTTAAATCTTAGTTTATTTTGAAATTAGAAAGTTCTCGACTAGATTCCCTTCTATGTTCCACATTCCTTTTGTATTTAAGTTTCCCCTTTTTGGTCTAGGTTCTAAATTAGCAAGTTTTAGACCCATTTATTAATGGATTAATTAATTTTTAGACCTCATACCCTATTTAGACCCAGGCTTTAATTTCACTAGGCTTAGAATTATTTTTTTTTGGGGGGGGATTTTATAATTAATAAAATTTTAAGGCTGACGAGTACAAAATGAGATATTTTGCTTTAGGTACCTATGTTCATTCCCTTCAATATGCACTACATGCTCGAAGGGTCTCTCCTCCATTCATGTTTCATTTATGCGATGTGCCCTTCAAGACGCACTATGTGCTCCAAGGGTGACACTCAGCTTTTGACTGATTTTGGTAGACATCAAGCCCTTGGAGTCAATACCACATCAAGTGACCTTGTGGGAGACTAAGGGACTCTAAGGAATAAGGACCCAGCCTTATTGCACGCCCCTTAGAATCTTCATGAGAGAATGTCACAGTCTGCCCTCACAACATCGTGGTTCTCTCAAACTAGGTAATCATTAACCTATAGTTCGAGCCATGGAGGGAGTGCTAGTAGGTTGTGGAAGGGTTGTTGCCACACTTCTCCCTCAATAAATTTAGTTGTCATGCGGAACCCCTTTACTCCAAATGTGAGTTTGATTAGCAAGCAATTGTCAGCCGTCATCCATCAATGAAACATGTTAGCGATCCATAATCAACATCATAATATACTAGTCATATGTCACATATGCAATAACATAAATAATCAAACCATAACAATCCATTCGCTGACTCTATCCAGAGTCCAAGGAGGTCCATTGATGTCATCAACATCCTCAATCTATCTAGAGTTTTGCACACTCAGGAGAAACCAATCAATAGCACCTGTTTATACATAAATAACTTAACATAACCTGACATCATAATCCACAGTCTCAACATCATAATCCATAAGCTAAGCAGTCAATCATATAATCAACCAGATCACTTGCATGCAAGTGTCCTCAAGGAAAAAGTCACATTAGGTGCGCACAAGAGCAAGATGTTAGAAGGACACATTGCATGTTTGATTGATGCTAAATGTCTTCAATCTTTGTTCCTTAAAGTAGCCTAAAGTGGTTCTACCCTCCTGTGAGTTTTTTTTTGTTGAATGATGGACATAATATAAATTTGAAATTTTTAATATAGTTTATTGTACACATCATATTTTTCACATACATACACTAGCTCCTATCCTTTCTTTGAAGTGGATTTAATTGTGGTTCATGAAATTGTTTCTAGATGAATATATTTAGAGTATTGTAGTCACTAATTGGAATCCTAATGCATAGTTTTGTTACATATATCATGGATTAATTAAAACATATTGTATGATTGGATGATTTTATTTCACTTCAATAGGCTTACTTTCATTATTTGCGATTCCCGCCGTGGCTTCTAGGAGTTATAGTAAATTGTATTGAGGTGAAAGTGGTGAACTTCCTATCGTGTTTCCCTAGTTAGCACCTACATTTTGAATTTTCAGAAGGTTTGTAATTCTGTTAGTAATAGAGGGAATAGGATTTATTTCCTCCTTCTTTATCGTATTGTGTCACCTTTGTAAATCCTTCAATACTACATCAATTTGTTCACAAGGGGAGATGTTACGATATTTAGACACTTAGGTGTTAGTTAATATCAACTTTGTCTCATATGGTTTTAGGTAAAAATGTGTTTCTATTTCTTTAATATGCATTAGTAGTCATGTAATATGATGGTAAAGATATGTCATAGAAATAGATTGATATGATGGATCATATTTTCCTCTCTCTTAAAAACTATATTGATCCATGTCTTAACCCGATTGGTCTAATGATTGATTGTGAGACACTCTTGTGAAATATTTTTATTTTCCATTAACATATTTCCTCAAGTGGCCATGTTTGTTGGGGACATGCAATATTTCCCTCTTAGAGGGTTTTAAACATCTAAAAACATTGGTGTTACGCTATTTTTTCTAGTTGTGTGAGAGGTTACTTAAGGTGTGTGTCCTATGTGTGAATACCTTGTTTTGTTGAATAGGGAGTTAGGGGTACACCTGAGAAGGGCATCCTCTCTCAATGGGTTATTCTTAGCTCTTTATTTATCCTAATAAAATCTGAGACCAACCCCCTTGAATTTAACAACATCAAGACAATTGACATGACAACTCATAATCATCTCGACCCTCAATTTATGTAGAAAATACAATAGAACCCCCATGTTATTGAAAAAAGGTTTATCAAATACCATGAACCACAAATACATCGAATTCTCCTTGAATGGTTGGAATTTGCAATGGTCCATGAAAATATGCATCTTTCTTTGAATAAGGAGTTGATTGGTTTTAGGGTCAATAGATAGTTGGAAAGTTATCTCTTTCATAATGTGTAGATCTTTCAATTATTCCTTACTCTTGTTGGTTGAGTAGTATCCTCTAATCATAGATATATATATTTAAATATATCAACTAATTGGCCATGGGAATGGCTAGTGGAAGAAACAATAGTGTGATAATGAAAGACAATATGGATTTCTACTATCCCTAAACTCACGAATTAGGTTTCTAAGTTCATCTAGACATTGATTAATTACGTGTGTGGATGTAATAAAGTGTTTGTAGTTTAAGGTTTGGGTGTAGATTAGTGTTTTTATCCATCCTAATTAAATAAATACTACATTTAAACAATAACAAAAGAATTTTAAAAACTATGTAAATTTGTATTTTTTTACCAATGTAAAAATGACATTTAGAATAAAAGACATATCTCTCAAAATCCAAATTCATTTTTCAAAAATACTAAATAACAATGATACCAACCTCCCTTGTGGTTGTCCGATTCCAATTAGATCGGGACAGAATAAAGAAAAAAACTTTTGTGTGGGTTGGAGAAATGACGAAAACAAGTATTTGAAAGATAAAGTTAAGATGGTAAAATTGGGTACATAGTAGTGATTGGCCTTTAAGAATGAATGTGATATGTCGGATTTAAGAGATGGACTAATTATTACATCAGCCTTATCCTATTGAGTCTCTATCATAATGGGTTTGAGAGCGCACGATGCATGTAGAATCCTATTACGATTAAAACTATACTTTCTATAGCCTTGGTTGTACTAGGGTTAAATATTCGAAGTTTGAATATAAGTTTGGTAGCATTTGTTGTACTTGGGTTGAATTTGAAAAACATAGGTGTTGTTGTACTAGGTGTTGTTGTACTTGGGTTGAATTTGAAAAGCATAGGTGTGATCATACTGCATTTCCAATACACGCTACGTATCAAACATGCATGTACACACTTATCAACGCATTTTATAATTATTTGGGGTCAAATATACCTTATATATGTTCCATCATTTTATGTAAAATATTCATTGCATTTAACTTGTTCTAAAAGATCTTTAGAAATAAAATAGCTAAGGGTATACCTTATATATGTTCCATCATTTTATGTAAAATATTCATTGCATTTAATTTGTTGTAAAAGATCTTTCGAAATAAAATAGCTAAGGGTCTTGATTGTGAAGACCACTCTTTTCTTTAGGTAAATTCATTACAAACCTTTCGTGGACATGTACCAATTCTATTCATCAACACTTATTTATAGGAGTTCATCATTTTTCACGATTGTGCTCAATGATTGTAATTTCTTGTAAGAGATTTTCATCAATAAAATAGTTAAGGGTATTCATTGTGGAGACCACTTTTTTTCCTTTATGTATTTTATTGACAAATTCATTACAAACTCTTCATGTATATCTAGTAATTCTATTCATCAAAAGTTAGTTATAAGAGTTCATCATTTTTCATGATGGTGCTTCATGATTAGGTTTCTTGATGGGTTATTTATTAGATATATATTTGGGTCATTAGGTGGTATATTTAATTAAAGGTTTAGATTTAAGTCTTAATCATTGGAATTCCTGTATCAAAGTTGAAACAATTTGATTGTCGACCTTTAGTGAAAACCTATAATGTCAACCTCCCTTAGTGTTTTAAAATTTAAGTCGTGATTTCCATCCTTCATCATGTTCCTCAACCATGAGCCTATATTGGAGGCCTCACTTCCCAATATTAATAGCGGTTCCCTATTTGAGGCTTCACTTTCTTTGATAGTAGTCCTAATCTAGGAGCCTTGTTTCACGGATCCAATTGAAATGAAAGGTTAGGTTGAGTTACTCAAGTATTATAATAATCAATTCATTTGTCTTACACAAAGGCATTATTTCTCATTAATGCTTAATTTTATTGGTTCTTTGGATAGTCTACAACATATAATCCTTGACATTGACACCACCCATATTCTACCACCGAACATGTAATCAAAGAAGAAACAATAATCATAGTACACATAAGAAACACCCATTCAAAAAAAACAACGAAGTTAGCATTCATAAAAGGGAAGAAGTAGGAGCTATTAAATAATAAAGTATCTACCATACTAAACATTCTTGTGTCTCATTTCTAATATACATATATATAGAGAGGATATAAATAGTGTTTACCTCATGTATAATGCAATGGCTAAAGAACTACATTATTTTATGTAGATGAAAATGATAATGAATATGTATGAATATGTGTGAGTAGACCAATGAAAATAGGATAGAGTAATAACAATTCAAAACAGAGAAATCATTATTGGGAAAAAATAATATTGAAGAAGCAAAAATGGAACTATAGATAACTATAGATAATTGTTAAAAGTAAACTACATCAATAAATATCTAAACACTTCTTAAAGGAACACATAGTGAAAAGAAGTGACATTTCATGTTGATTTCATATTAGAAAAAAACAATATACAGTCTAGAAAAGGATGAACAACCTTATGAGCAACACTTCCTTCTCTTCCCCATTATGTATTCTCGAAAAAACTCAAATGTATTCCTTCTACATAGTTTCAAAGGATTGAATGATCGAATGCATGAATAAATGCTCCTACAATTGACCTTCTGCATTATGATATCGAGTAATTACTTCCCAAGTATTCTACAAATTATCAAATCTATGAACATAATATTAATAATAATCTAATTTTATTGTCATCACTGGACTTAAAACCAAATCAATGCGTGAAACTATATTGTTTGGTTGATTTAATTGATTAATTTATAAAAGTGCATATACTCTACCCTTTCGTATTTCTGCCAAAGAAAAAACATATACTCTTCACCATAAACCCACTCAAATTGTTCAACCATTAAAATTGAAAAAAGAAAAATAATTTTAAACTTCTATCATACATTATTAAGATGAATAATATAATAGCATGATGACAATGACGATGATCATGATTGTCTTCCACTATGAACATATTTGGTTTATCATACCCTAACAAGGTAAGGGATTACTTGGATTCCCTTAGAATTTTCTTTTTGTGTTAGAAAAAAACAAAGAGAAGTGTTCCAAGATCACCATATTTTTTGCCAATTTAAAACGTTAGAAAAGTTGATAGTGTGAAAAATCTTTTCAAATTGAGATTTGATATGGGTATATGCCATACACTATAGGAGAAAGAGTTTTACCATATACATCCCTCTTAGTGTTTCAAAGATGACATATTTTTTCATTCTAGGACATTTCGGGCATTGTCTAACACCCATTTCACTATAGCACTTTAAAAAATTGTTTTTATTTTAGCAATGTTTATTTTCTTCTTTACACTAGTAAGAACAATGAGATACTTTTGATACTCTAAATTTGGGTTGATCACCTGTGCATAGTAGCTTAATATCTTCTAAATTTGGATTGATCACCTCCCCAAAGTAGCTTAATTTTATTTTACCCTCTAACTATTTATTGCGCCACAATTCCTCATTAAATTTAGATTTAATAATATTTTTTATATTATCCTTATCATGCATAATGATCTCTTTCTTTATTCCCCAATGATTTAGTGGCATATTTATGCCACCCCTACTCGAACCAATGGAGGTTTTCGCTAGAGTTTGAATCTATTTTAGGAAGTCTCTTGTCTTACATGTTGTTTAACATGTTGTTATACATTAGGTACATGGTCATAGAAATACTCTCAATTACTCTCTTGTATTAGCAGGATAGGAGGGATTATTTCCATTGATTTTTACATGATAAGTTACAAAATCCTTTTTGATATAATCTATCTTTCTCCATGATTTTCTAGAGAAAACATCCCCATAATTCACATCCATATAAAATAACATGAGTGAGGAGGGTCTCAAAGAGAGTTTCTACTTATCTCATATCCAAAGGTGAGTTATTTTACAATTTTTTTGAAGCCCATAATAAGTTTTTAACCCTCCATTTTATCCTTTACTCAATTCTATTGTTCCACTTTAGCTACAATTTTGGCACTTTCTATGGAAGTATGAGGGAGATATGTTTGAAAAGTGACATTTAAAAAAATATAAATAACAAAAAAAATATTTCAATGTCTCAAAGAATAAAAGATTTCAATCTCCACCTTAAATAAAATAGTCTTTTATAGAGGGACATAAATTAATGGAAAAAAAAATTCTTGTTTGATGTATAAATAATTGAAATATGTAATTTCTTCTCTTCTTAATATGGAGTTAACATGTAGCTTTTAAAAAGATTATTAATAACAAAAGAAATATTGTAATGCAATCCATAAATAAATATTTGGATGTTGAGTTAACTAAGATATTTCAATATCTTGTTTTTATATATATGTAAAGTTGATATTAAAATATTTTATTAATTTATTTTTTTATTATGTAAATAAGTACTTTTTATTTTCATATAGGTAGAAGATGTAATTTTTATAATGCTTAATATGAATTTGATAAGTAACATTTAAAAAAAATATACATAAACAAAATAAATATTTTAATATTAATTAAAAATAAAATATTACTCTTAAGTAAATACTTTGATATAAAATATGTAAATAAAGTAAATGAAAATTATAAACTTTATATGTAAATAAAGTAAATGAAAATAAACAATTGTGTGGTAAGGTAAAATAATGAAGTACTTTAAAGTGAAAACAAAATTTAAATTTATGAGCTGTTTGAGTTAAAATGGATCTCCTTAATACAATTCACTATTATTGAATTTTGAATACAAATGATTACAATTATGAATATTGAATACATATGATTACAATTATGAATATAAAAACTTAATTGTGTTTATTTATTTTTTGGCATTGTATTGACTATTGATCACCATGAGTACACTTGGAGCATGGTATTAATAGAGAAGAAATCCATCTCAACGATATAGTATAAGATGATGAGCTTTAACCAATTGCAGTTTTTTTATCACCCACGAGGATCTAGTATAAGACGTTGAGCTTTAACCAATTGCAATTTTTTATAACCGACAATACGCTGAGCCATGCTTTCGAGTTGAAATGTGTAAGGAATCAATGTACAATTTTTCAATATATATGATGTAAAGTATGGTATATTTTAGTAGATTTGGCTTGGTTATAATTTTAAAAATAGGTATGTATACTTTAGTAGATTTTACCAATTAAATTGCTAGACGAAGGAGGGTCCCTTGTCCCATAAATAAAGGAATTTCATACATCAATTTGACTTGGCTGTAACCTTAAAAATAGATTATTATTATTATTATTATAATTCCACCCATTTTAAAACTTCACTTACCAAGAGTATGCATTGCTACACTTGTTATAATAACGTCTAATTACGTGTATGGTATGACAAGCGAAGGTGAAAACTGACTGTTAGACATAATGTAAACCATGTCGTGGAGATTAATATAATATTAGCATATGACTTTTTTTTTAACAATACAATATACGTTTTTTTGGTAATCTTCCTTTTGTACCATACGATATAAATATAAAGATTCATTTTAAAACCCCTAAAGGTTTGGCATCTATCTCAGTGGTTATTCATTCGACTAACCACGGTGATTGTCTTGTGAGGTAATAGTCTTCTCATAGACTCCTTTCTGGCAACACCTACTACCAACCATGTATAAATTTCAAAGGACAGCACAACCTCAGATAACGACTTTCAACAGAGATTAATGAGGTTTTCTAGCTTTCATCCTACAATCAGCCTTCATGTCCAGTTTCATGGGAGGCTCTGTTGCTCCCGAAATGATATACATCTGTACACAATTGCAAGTTCCTCGAATTCTGAGCCATGCATCGTGGAAGCTAACGGTTGTCTCTTGGGGGCCATCACATGCACATGTTGGAATTAAATAGTGTGTATGAATGATTGAATTCCCTCGCTGGGATGAACTTTCGGCGTCGATGGAAAGCGATTATAGGTTGACAATGTTTTTCCGTTATGATATCACAGCTACGTGATGC
>JASDQU010508184.1:11580-21805 GCA_032191745.1 Picea mariana
AAACTCATAACTAAAATTAAGTTGAATTCACAACAAAATTCTTTTTAGTGCGCTTTCCAGAATTTACAAATAGGCTACCTAAGGTAATCAATATTAAGAGAATAATTAACTCATAACTTAATTAATCCAGAATTTACAAATAGGCTACCTAAGGTAATCAATATTAAGAGAATAATTAACTCATAACTTAATTAAGTTGAAATCACAACACAGTTTCTGTTTTAATGTGCTCTCCAAAAATAAACAAAACGCTACCTAAGGTGAGGGTGCGCAAGGAGAGGGCGCTCAAGGAAACCCCAGGTCGCTGTCAGGAAGAGTGTACAGTGGGGGCGGATTTCTGGCCCCAAATTATGCCCACGCATAGTGTGAGAGCACGTTCCAGGTGACCCACCTCTCTGTCATGCTAGGAATATCTGGAGGGGGCATTCGCTGGTAAAGGTAAGAAACGCAGAGGCATTAGTTTGGAAAAACGCACGTGGAAACTTCTCCAACGCAGGAAGCTCTGGAGAAGTGAGATCGCCGAGATATCATGGGCGCGAGCGTAATAAGTTGCAGCGTAGAGAGTTACCAAAATTATCGCTGCGGGAAACTTGAATTCGCTGGGAGAAATTAAATGTAGCGGAAAATTATGTGTGGGTTTCCTCCCCGCGCAGAGAATTCTTTCCCACACAACGCAGAGATTTAATGAGGAAGGTTGAGTCCTTAAGGAAGGAAAACGTAGGAAAAAGGGTTTGGGGGTTTCAACGAGCCCGTGAGGGTGAACGTCGATCATCCCCTCCCATACGCACAGGCCTCCTAAAGACCAACTCGCAGAGGAAAAGCAAGAAACTTTGAGCAAAAAGGATGAGCGCAGAGCCCCTTCGTCAGAAAAACGCAGGGCAACACCCAAGCTGGGCAGAGAAGAAAAGGCGGGGTACTCACCCAGACTATCGCCGAGGGATAGTGGAACACAGATATTTCTCACCAAGGAAATCACTAAAAAGGATAACAAACTTCGCTAAGGTTACAAGAGGAGAAAAATGCAGAGAAACAAGATAAGTGGGGGTGAAATCGAATTTTCTGGCAGGTGAAGGAAGGCGCGAACCTTGGACTCCCGAGTGCAGGCCAAAATCACATAAATAGCAGGCGAGGATGACAAAATGTGATGGGCATAAGTGCAGCCGAAAACGCAGGGATGTATGCAAAGGAAAGCGCTGAAATCCAACCCACCGGGTGCTGGTTTAATGCCCAAAATCGCAGAGATCTAAGTAAGATTTTTTTTTGCATAGAAAAGGTTAAAAATCCATGATAAATTAAGTCAAAATCGCGGAAATCAATGTTTAAAGATCGCTGAGAAAAGGAGATACTTTCGCTGTGTAGAAGAGGGTTTATTGGTTGGTTGTTATGTTGGTTTAAGCAGCTTAGAATAAGTAAAACTCACATAAGGGTTGTGGCTTGGTCTTATTACTCAGCGTATACAATTTATACTTACACACTTCTCTTCATTATCAGATCAATATGTCAATTAATATTTACCAACTATTGTTCTAGAAATCCTTTGTATTATTCATTAATATCTAAATCCATACCTAAGAATTTAACTAATTACAATTGCAATTTAAATAAAAAGGTAAGTATCGTAATGGTTGAATGGACAGTTGATGTTCCTTGACAACTGGCGATTCCTCCTTGCTCCTGCTTGCTAATCGCTGAGACCTCACCGGTACCTCGCAGCGAACACTAGGGGTACTCTTCTTCCCCCTAAGCCCTCCGAGCCAACGTTAGGGGTAATATTCTTCTCCCTTAGCCCTCCAAGCCGCAAAGGGGCCACACACCTAAACTAGAGAAAATATAGCTTCCATCTCGCCTCGCAAGTTTGAGCTACCACTCCCTTTTCAAGCCGGGCATCCCAACTCCCACAAAAAAAATCAGTCAAGATAAATATCGACAACATAACGTTACTCTTATGACCTGTGATCCATTCTCCTCCTTTGCCATCCCTTTTATAGAGTTTATTAGTGATTAGTTTCCCAAATCCTCATTAGATTCATTTTTTATTAAATTTAATTAAGATAAACCTCTCCCGTACACATGTCACCCGATCCCTTAGTTGTACCAGAAATTAATTAATTAATTAATTCAATTTTTCCTATTTCTCTCACCCACCTAAAAGCGTTCCTAAAAATGTTCCTCGGTCTCCCTTTATTCCCTTACATTTCTTAAATGAATGACGCCTTACTTAAAGCCTAATTGAGTTCACAAATAGAAAGTTCCAAAGGCTAGATTCCCTACTAAGTTAGACATTTATGTTTTTCTTTAAGTTTTCCCTTTTCTTTAAGTTACCCTTTTTATCTAAGTTTAGAATTAGCAAGTTTAGACATAAACAACAATTTACCCTTTTAATAATTTAATCCTTCATTAAAATTTTACTTTAATTAATAATGTTTGAATTTTCTTTACCCTCTTCTTGTTACATGTCCATTTAGTTTTTTTTGTTCACATGTTATACTTAGAACTAGGTTTTAAATTCACTACGCTTGGCGACAGTTTCTAAGGGAAAAATTTAGTTATTAAACTTTACTCATACCAATGTTCATTTTAAGGCCAACCAGGTCCTAAGAAGGAATAGTTTTCTTGGTACTATGTTTATTAACTTGCCAAAGTTAAAATTGTGATGTTCCCTCCAAGATGCACTACGTGCTCCAAGGGTGCCACTCACTTGAATTCATATTTATTTGCATAATGTTCCCTTCAAGACACACTACGTGCTCCAAGGGTGTCACTCGTCTTTTGACTGATTTTGGTAGATGTCAAACCCTGGAGTCAAGACTCTGTCAGGTGACTTTGTGGGAGACTAAGGGCCTCTAAGGAATAAGGACCCTACCTTATGGCACGCCCCTTAGAATCTTCGTGAAAGATTGTCTCAGTCTGACCTCACGACATCGTGGATCTCTTGAACTAGGTAATCTTTAACCTACAGTTCGAGCCACGACGCTAGTGCTAGTAGGATTTAGCAGTGTTATTGCCACACCTCTCCCTCAATATATTTGGTTGTCGTCCATGACCTTTTTACTCCAAATGTGAGTTTGATTAGCAAGCTATCATCAGCCTACATCCAACAACAAACATGTCAGCGATCCATAAACAAAATCATATTATATCAGTCATATGTCATATATGCAATAACATAAATATGAAAACCATAAACATCCCACTCCCTGACTCTGTCCAGAGTCTAAGGAGGTCCATCGATGCCATCAACATCCTTAATCTATCAAGATTCCTGCACACTTAGGAGAAACCAGTCAATAGCACTTGTCTATAGATAATAACATAACATAACATCGTAAGACACAATCTCATCATCAGAATCCATAAGCGAAGCAATCACTCATATAAGAACCGGATCACTTGCCCACAAGTGTCCTTAAGGACTAAGTCACATCAGAGGTGCGCGCAACCTATTCAATGTTGTGGTTGTAAGGGATATCATATGTACAGATAATTCACTCATAGGAGTGAAAGAGTGAAGACTGTAGACAACGCACAACAAGATGAAACATTGGAGTCCGACATGGAAAGAAGTGTACCTAAGATCTATGTAGCCTTGGAAAAAAAACAAGCTAAATTCTAGTCACATATGATTGAAGTAGAAGATAAGATTAATAATCAGCCCATTGATATTTTAATAGATGCATGAGCTAGTCATAGTTATCTAGATCCTAAGATGGTGGAAAAGTTTCATTTTCCAAGGACCAAGCTTGGGAAACCTTGGATGGTGAAGATAGCTACAAGAGATAAAAGAAATATTAATGAGATGGTCAAAACATGTCCAATGAACATGAATGGACTGAACACCCACACAGATTTAAAAATCATACCTTTAGATTCCTATGATTTCTTAATTTGTGTGGATTGGTTGAACCAACACCATGTATTAGACTATTATAAAAAATCATTTACTTTCCTAGATAAGGAAGGAAACTTAAGGACAGTTCAATGGATTCCCAGAGCAGTAATTGTCAAAGAAATATCAACTTTTCAATTGAAGAAGAGTTACAGAAAAGGATGTCAAATATTTGTAGCGCAGATGGAAGAGACACCTAAGGAGAAGGTGACCAATATTGAAGACTTCTTAGTACTAGAATAGTTTGAAGATGTATTAAAGGAAATACCAAGATTTCCACCTAAAAGAGATATTGACTTCTCTATCAATCTGATCCCTAGATCAGCTCCATTATTGAAGAATCCTTACAGAATGAGTACACCTGAACTGAAGGAATTGCATATGAAACTTGAAGAGATTCTAAATAAGGGGTATATATGCCAAAGTGTGTCACCTTGGGGAGCCCCAGTATTAGTTGCAAAGAAGAAGGATGGAACTTTGAGACTTTGTATTGACTTTTGGAGGTTGAACAAAGTAATGGTGAAAAACAAGTATAATTTTCCAAGGATAAATGACCTTTTTGATCAACTGAAAGATGCAAAAATATTCTCCAAGATTTATCTCAGGTGGAGCTATCATCAGGTAAGAATTAAAGAATAAGACATCAACAAGACTTATTTTAGAATAAGGTATGGCCATTATGAGTTCACAGTGGTACCATTCGGGTTAACAAATGCACCAGTTGTCTTCATGTGTCTCATGGATGGTGTATTCAAAAATTACTTCGACAAGTTTTTCATTATCTTCTTGAATGACATTTTGATATGTTATACGTTAGAAGAAGGGAATGAGAAATAATTGAGAATGGTGTGACTGATCCAGGTGGATATCGGTGGCCACCCACCTTCTCCAACTGGCCCAAAACATGTTTCTGGCAATTTTGGTAATTTACTATTTTTAGCAGTTTTTAACTGTCGGGGCCATTTTGAGGCCCTAAACGATGTTTTTTGAGAAAAAAGGGAGCAACATGGATCATATATCAATGTTTCTCACCCAAAAGTTGTATTTCTCGGATAGATCTTTCCAACGAGCTATCAAGCGCCCCAAATGGAGATCATATGCAAAAGTTACGCCCTCGGGAAGTTGACGTATCAACTACCTCCATCGGGGCCCACAAACCTTTTGGCTTTTCATATTCTAGGGTTAGGGTTTTGGATTTTACTTATGTTAAAAAGGCCATTAGAGCCTCATTGTAATAATCATCTTCTCATGGATGCAAGTAGCCGTCAAATCTCTTCTCAGAGACAAGCTACCACCATTCTAGCGAGTCTTTCACTCTGTATTTTACAGTCTCTGTACATTTATTTCATTAATAGAAATTGTGTATTACTGTATATCTGTGACTCTTGTTTTATTTATGCTATATCTCTGTTGTATTGTTGTCTCTCTTGCAATAACTCTGTGCATTTCTTTATTATATCTCCGATCTCATTTCGTGCCAAATATAATCCAGATCAGTTACAATTATTGAGGGATCATCAATTGTATTCCAATTTTACCAAGTGCTCGTTTTACCATAAAAAAATCCATTATTTGGGCCATCTCATCTCCAAGGAGGGGATAACAATAGATCCTGAAGATATAAATTCCATCAAAGGATGGCCAACACCAAGAAAGGTCTCAAAAGTGAGTTTAGTCATGGGCCTTCTAGGTTACTACATGAGATTTATTGAAGTATTCTAAAAAATTGCACATCCAATCACTTATTTGCATAAGAAGGATGTGAGGTTCAAATTGACACACGATTGTGAAATAAGTTTCCAACACTTGAAAGATCTATTAGCAATTGCTCCAATATTGAGGATTGTTGATTCAACTGAAGACTTCATTGTATGCAGTGATGCATGTAAAGAATGAATGGGTGGAGTCCTTAGTCAGAATGGTTATGTGGTATGCTATGAATCAAGGAAGTTGAAGGAGCATGAAATACATTATGCAACTCATGATTTCGCGTTGGTAGACATAGTCCATGTCTTGAATATGTGGAGGCACTACCTCATGGGAAAGAGATTTGAGTTGACGATAGACCATTGTGGTATGAAATACTTGTTTGGACAATCAACGCTAAATGCCAAGCAAAGCAGATGGTCAAATTTCTTCAATGCATATGATTTTGATATAGATAATATCAAAGGTAAATAGAACAAGGTGGATGATGCACTCAGTAGGAGGGTGCATGAGATGCATGCTACAACCATTAGCATGTACCAATCAGATTTGAAAGATAAAATTCTAGAAGATGCAAAATTAGATCAAAAATATATGGAGTTGAAGGAAAACATTCAACAAGGTAATTTACAGTAGAAAGTTGAAGACTATAATATGGAAGGTGATGAAATTATCAGATACAAAGGCATAATTTATGTGTCAAATTCTAGAGAAATGAAGAATATGATATTGGGAGAAATGCATGATGTAACTTATGTTGGACAGTAGGGTTACCAGAAAACTATTGCAGCTCTCAAGAGTTAATATTATTGGCCAAGCATGAAGAAATAAATTGGTGATTTCATTTCCAAGTGTTTGGAATGTCAAAAGGTCAAGGATGAGCATAGAAATCCAACTAGACTTCTACAACCATTTCCCATTCCTAAGTGGAAGTGGGAAGTGGTAACAATGGATTTATCACTAAGCTACCAAGAACCAACAAACAACATGATGCTATCATGGTAGTGGTGAACAAGATTACGAAATATGCCCATTTTATTCTAGTAAATATTACTCACAAACAAGCTAAAATAACTGATATTTATCTGAAATAAATATCTAGATTACACGAAATTTCCAAGACAATTGTGTTTGAAAGAGATCCAAAAACTACCTCAAAATTTTGGAAAGGATTGTTAAAGGGATTTGGAACAAATATTCATTTTAGCATAGTTTATCATCGAGATTCAGATGACCAAACAGAAAGGGTGAACCAATTAATATAATATATGTTAAGGATGTATGTCATGAATAAACCATCCAAATGGGAGGATTATCTACACTTGGTAGAGTTTGATTACAACAATGGGTATCAAACATCCCTGAAAATGAGCACATTTAAGGAACTCTACTGTAGAAAATGCAACACACCATTCAGTCAGGACAACTCAACAGATCACGCAGTAGTTGGGCCAAAACTACTCATGGAAATGGAAGAGCAGGTGGTAAATATTAAGCATAATTTAAAGGATGCATATGAAATGCAGAAAGTATATTTTGATAAAGGCATAAATCATGGGGAATTTAATGTGGGTGATCATGTGTTTCTAAAAGTAAATGCTAACAAAATTTCCCTTAAGTTGGGAAATTGTTCAAAGTTGGCAGCATAGTTTTGTGAGCCATTTGAAACCCTGGAAAGGATTGGGCTTGTGTATTATATGATTTCCTTTCCCGCTTCCATGCATATTCATAATATATTCCATGTATCATTACAATGATTAGAATGTGATTCTGTTGGAGCAAGAAGTTAGTTTTCAATTTCATCTGGTGCGCATGTTGGATCAAAAGATAAAACAACTCCAAAATCCATCCATAGGGATAGTAAAGATCCAATGGACTTGGTATGACCATGAGGATGCAACTTGGGAGAATGAGAATGTTATGCGAGAATAAGACCTGTATCTTTCTTAGAAATTTTGGAATTTTGATTATACATCTGTATATACTACACTGAGGATAGTGCATAAATAAAGGGGAGGGGATTCTAGTACCCCTAGGATGAACCCAAAAGTGTAAATATCCATGTAAATGTAATTTTCTTATAATTTGGTGAGATGATAGTATAATAACTTAGTTTGGTTCTACATGCAACATGTTAGTGCATGAGAATATCACACCAAAGGAATCTGTGCAGTTGTAAAATGATGCAGCGTGCAGTTTAATGTTTTGGAATGCACCTGGGTAAGCACACATGAATGACACAATGAAATTAAAACAAATTAATGTATTTAGAACACACAAGTGCAAGTGTGAAAGGATGGTGCATTGGAGGAAAAGGTGCACAAACCTAGATTCAATGGACATTGGTTTAGTGCATAGGTTTTGAGGCAAAATAATCTGTGTGTATATAAGTTATGATGTAGCACACACTTATGTAAGGGTGCAAGGGCAGCACACTAAAGAAATAATTATGCACAACTCAAAAGTTTCATGCACACTAGTTTTAATGTGTGATCTATGTATTTTGAGGTTGGTGAGCCTAGATGCAAAAGATCAATACTTCTGTATTGAGATGTAAATGTAATCACATGCAATTTAATGAAAATACATCCCTATAGAAGTTTGACCATGTAAAAGAGTTCGGGGGGATTAAACTCCACTAGATAAGGTTAAGGGGGCTGGTTTAAAGGGGCTTAAAGCCAAAAATGAATATTTTATTAATATTTCTTAAAAGGTGTAAAGAAAGGATATATTATTATATCCCAAGTCTTAGGGAGGGGAAAAGTGGCTGAAGGAAGTTCTCAACATGAAAAGTGTCAAGTTGGGAACATGCATTCAAATAGTTTGGACTTAATCCATTATGATATCTATCATCTTTGATGATTGGACCATGATGAGCAGTGATGACTAGCCACTTGTTCGGTCATCGAGTTGATTGTTTTGTCATAGAATTGTTTAGTGAGTGAACTCGATTGTTACTGTGACCAGTAAGTTTATTACTTTTTCAGATACCTGTATATGACTTAGTGTGGAGATATATATAGAAGAGGTGGGTTTCCAGGCCCGTGGGAGATTGCATTCTTTCCAGGTGAGAGAATTGCAGGGAATTATTTCCAGAGGTGCCAAACTACAGGGATAGGGCTCTGAGACTTCCTGTCTGGCTTGCTGCTGAAGCCCTGAAAGGGAAGTGGGGTAGCCGAAGGACTATTGAGAAAAGAAGGGGAAAAATTATAGGGGTGGGACATGCATGCGAGGAATGAGAGACTATAGGCTTTCATGTGAATTGGCATTTGTGACGTACTTTCCTGCAATTGAGTCACCTGCGACTGAGTTCCTTTTGAGTTAGATACTTTAGTCTGGTTGAGAATCCTTACCCAAGTGGAGTCTATCCCCAGCTCGGGGGTGACCCACTATTGAGATTTATGAACAACTCGGTCTAAGGCTGGGATGTGATGCCCCTTACCGAGAGATTCACATTTTTAACAACAAATTTGTTATCTAAATGATTTATTTATTATGTTTACATGCCATCTTATTTATGTATATGTTTTCATCAAGTAAATATAATTTTTGGTTTTGTTCTAGTATAAATAACAATTAAATATCAAGTCTTCTAACACATATTTTCAATATAAGTATGTATTTTTAACTTAAATATCAAGTCTTCTAACACATATTTTCAATATAAGTATGTATTTTTAACTTTTATTTATAGAAAAACAGTAATAAGTAAAATCAGTGAAATACCTATTGGTGAAGAAGTTTGTCCCTTTATTTTCCCATTGATAACTTTCCTTGATAACTTTCTTGAAACTAATTCCTCCCATCTAGCTAGGAACATAGCCTCTCCAGCTCCCTAGCTCCAGGAATTCTGATTTCTTGGCCCCTGAGCCCAAAATCCTAGCAACTCCAGTCCACTAGTAAGAATCCACAAATTTTTTTGCAACCTTCCTCCTCTCCAATATTTATTTCGCCTTTCTCCTCTCCCTAGTTTCTCTTCTTCTCCTAAAAAACAATCCCCCTCTCTAAGTCAAACTCCCTCTTCCTTATCCTTCTCTCTCGAATCCTTCCCATCATTAATTTCCCATCTACCTTATCCCATGTCATAAATTCCTACCAACCCCAACCACAAATGAAATACTTAATTTTATTCATTGTTGCATTTCTTAAATAAAACGAATAATTAAATTAATGATAAAAGTTACTTAGTTCAACAATTAATTGATTTAATTTAATTTAATTGATTATAATCATTAATTAATTTAATTGGGCGTTACATACATCCACCCTTCAAGAAACTTTGTCGCGAAGCTATAGTAACTTACAATACAAGGATAACGTAATATGATTCATATGTATAAATCATATACACACATCATTAATTTAAACATTCTTAAATAATAGTATACATCCGCAAGGCATGCATGTGTAGCTAACACATACAGGACTCACATGTGTACTAATGCCAATAATTATCACATCTAATGCAATTCTTATATGCTTCCAATCTAATCAACAATGTTATTATTTTCATAAAGAATAATAAACCATTTACAATATTTGTAGAATCCCTCAATTATAATAATTTAACACAAGAACCATTCA
The DNA here is from genome assembly GCA_032191745.1 of Picea mariana. Lineage (NCBI taxonomy): Eukaryota > Viridiplantae > Streptophyta > Pinopsida > Pinales > Pinaceae > Picea > Picea mariana. Next base: position 21,758 of record JASDQU010508184.1, read on the forward strand.
CTTAGATAATTCTAGTTCACTTAATCATTTATTTATTTTGAAACAAGA
>JASDQU010508185.1:0-18480 GCA_032191745.1 Picea mariana
GATTGCCTCCCTGAATGGTTCTTATATGCAGACGGTATCGCCCCTGCCACATGTCAATTATGTGGCATTGTCTCCCATGACTTCAACTTTTGATGACTTAGATCCAGTAATTGACATGGTGATCTCTTCGATAGGTTTGTTAGAGCCCGATCTCTTTACTCTTGTCGCCACCCTCAACATGGTGTCCTTCCAGAGTGTGTTTCTTCCTTCCAGTGAAGACCTCTTGGAAGCCATGACTGAGTTTTGTCCCTTGACATGGTGTCCTTCCGAAGCATTGTCCTCTTGGAATCCATGATCAAGAAGAGAGTCGAGGATAGTTTTTGCATCTTTATGGCAACCTCGTTAAAAAAATGAAATAGAGGTATATGAGCATGATTTTCTGATTTCAAGCTCGTTAAAAAATGAAACCAAACTTGAGCATAGTTTTCTAATTTCAAGCTCGTTAAAAAATGAAACCACTTACGCAGATAGTTTTTTTGTCTCTGTGGAAACCTCGTTAAAAAATGAAACAGAGGTTACGAGCATAATTATTTTTTCTGTGTCAAGCTCATTAAAAAATGAAAAAAAATTCCCCCTGTCCGTTTGGGTCAAGTCCTACATATAGTATTTGAATCTTCATTTCATTCTCCTTCCCAGTTGGATGAAACAAAGCTTGGGGGGCAATACTTTCAACCTCTGGACTTCATGCTGAATTTAGAGCCTCTAGTTTCTTAAGCGGGGGGCTAAGTACCAACCATCCCTGTGTTATGCGTTGGGACGTCAAAGCATAGTTTTATATGGTTCAAGCTTGTGTAAAAATGAAACCACTTACCTCAAGCATAGTTTCCTCTGGTTCAAGCTTGTGTAAAAATAAAACCAGGTCCAAGCATAGTTTTTTTTTGTTTTTAAGCTTGAGAAAAAATGAAAACAATCCTGAGCTTAGTCTTTGTTCTTTCTCATGCTCGTAAATACATGAGAATAAGTTATCGAGCTTTGTCTTTGTTCTTTCTTGTGCTCGTAAATACATGAGAATGTAACCAAGTATACTTTTATCACTTTTTCAGACTTGTAAAGGTTATACGAAAAAGGAACCCCCTGGAGTTTCCTTTAAGCTCTTTTTAGACTCTCTAAACATGAAAAGATTGTCGAGTGACCTTTTTCTCTTCACGCTCATTAAAGTATTTGAAGAAAATGTTTGTTGAATGATAGTTTATCTCTTTTTCGGTCTCATCAGAATACTTTATGAAAAAGGAACTGAGAGAGTTCTCTTTAAGTGTTTTTCAGACTTTCTAAACATGAAAAACCATCGAGTTTTGTTTCTTTGGACTCGTAAAACAAACATTGAAAGGCCTATATGGGACTGAACCACTCCTTCCTAGGTTTCGTTAAACATACGCTGAGGGACTCGTCCAAAGGATGAGCTTATATTACAAGCATATGTTATCCTCCTCAATATTGTGTAAAAATAAAGAGGTACTCGCCAGAAATGGTGGGGGAAAATTTGGGAAAGAAATGTGTCTAAACCTGTATTCCATGAAAGAGTCACTTTTTGAACATGACACCCTTTCACTCGCCTTGTGTCTAGGTTGGAAGATCCGCTCGTCTCTTGATCATACTCTTTATAAGATTACCCGTTGGTCTGTGATCCCTGTTGTTGAGTCAGTATTTCCAAGACAATTGTCGTGTCGTCAATATTTTCAAAGAGAAGTTCAACCTGGAAAGCTTTCTGTTGCGTCGGCCATTTATGCAGTCATTAAGCCTACTATTGCGTCGTCCATCCCTGATTCAGTCCTGAATCACTTGTTACTATGATCTACTTCAAATCTTGTTACTCGTTTCATGTCATTGATGTGGGATACATCAAGGCCCTCTTGTGACGAGTCTTTTCCTGTCGACTTCAACTCATTATTCAGGAATTAGACTTAGAAACCAATTGGTACCTTGGAACTTACATGCCTCAATGGCAGGTTTCCTCACTTTCGACAGTGGGTTTTCATTATTGATCTCTGATCGAAAGGTTCCACCGAGTGTTTGACCTCAACTCATTGATTCACATTCGTTGGATTGTACTAGAGTACCTTGGGAGTCATTGACATTAATGGTGATTTCTCTCACACTTGTTAACAATATTCACTAACGACTGGTAATCAAGTGGTTTCTACCATGTTCGACTTCGACACATGTATTCACATGGTTAGATTTGTACTATAGAGTAGTGGAGATGAAGACCTTGGATCTTTTTTGAGAGATTCAGGTTGCGTTGGAGTATATTCAGTTTGTATTGTTGCATAGATCCACATTGTATGTCTAGTGGCTATGTTCAAATTTGAGTATTTAACACATAGATCCACAGTGTATTTTTGGTGGCTATGTTCATATTTGAGTCATATTAGCATGGATCCACATTGTATGTTTGGTGGCCATGACCTTTCTTACTTGACATGGATCTTCGCATGTTGGAATTTATGTTTTGAGTCATTTGTATTCTGAGTATGGGAATGCCTACCTCAGTGATGATGTATTATTGTACTGTATTTCCTTATTTGTTGGCAGGTTTCTGACCGACTATTCCTTATTCCCTACACACACTCGACAAAGTATTTCAGATATCACTTTGTTCTACCTTCATACTTTGGGGGTCTCTCTGTTACACATTATTTTCATCATCCCTATGACTGTTAATGATGTAAAACTATCTATTGCCTTCAGTGGGGTCAGTGGCCTAAGTTCCTGAAGAAAGAAGGGAGAATAACTTTTCCTGAGAAAATAAGTTGCATTCTCCTTTGTAAAAACCCTATTAAAGATGATTTTCGCATGTTGCACTAGCTAGGGTGCGATACTTCCTAATTCTCGCAGGCTGCACCATAGCTGGGTTGCGAGAGATTCGCAGATTGCTCTATAAGTAGGGTGCGAGAATGCTCATACGTGGGAAAAATGAGCATCTTCTCGATGCTTCTAGAAGGAGAAACTTCCATGGTGAGGTGGCATCCAAATGGTTTGGATCTTACTTGCTTTCATGATTTAGTGGGATCATCCTAACCTCCTCACCTTATCCTCTTCATCTTATAAAAGGAGAGGAGCTCTCATGGAGAAAGTTAGTTGTTTTTGGCTTGGGATTGTTAGCTTGGTTATAGTGGCTTTGAGATTTGCTTTGTCAAGATAGATTGTGAGTAGCTATCAGATCCATGGTCTCAAAATCCTTGGAGCAAGAAGTGTGTGGGGAATGAAGGATAGTTGGAAGGGACCTTATGACATCAAGGCCATGGTTGTAATCTCTCTTTCACATTTAATATGATACCGTAATACAATTCTTTCCTATAAAGCTTGTTGTGTTTTATTGTATGATTCCTTGATCACATACATAGGTTTATATTGAGTTTATGTTATTACCATCACTTTGGTTGGTTGCGTTATTTTGCGGGTTCATCATTGTATGAGCATTGAAACAAATCTAGGATGGCAATAGCGAGAGGAAGCAGCGTTTAAACGGTATGTCACCTATCCCTCTTTAGTTAGTAAATTCAATATTTAAAACTTAAGGAAAGCATCATGTTTTGGTGTGTTTTGTTTTAGATCTAGGTGGATCTAGGGAGATCAGTTACTGTCTGCACCTACTGATTTATCTGATAACACTCGTTGTTGTTGTAGATAGAGATCATGAAGTTGTGTTGACTCATCTCCATTTTCTATCATTTACGTACATTTATAAGCTCATAGTATTGTTCCATTGCATCTAGAGCGCTCATTTCATTCATGAACACTTTTTATTTCACTTGAAAAGGTTTATGTTTTCCCAAGATACAACCATTTCAGTTAGATCCAGAGGTATAAATCTGCATACGCATTTTTTTAATTTTTGCAGAGTATTATTTTTGGTTTTATTTCGGTTTTGTATTATTTATTTCCTGGTTGCTACTCATTTAGATCTTTGTATTCTCTTTTCCCCGCTCCCTGTGCAGTCTCAGAAAATTAGAAATAGATAGGAAAATGTGCATCTTTTGGGTAAGCTAACTGATATCTAACCCTTGTTGTCATTGATGTTGATTAAGTTTGGTTGTCATTGATGTCAACCCTTCAAGAAAGTCCAGTAGCACAAAGGTTTGGGTAATGGACCCAAGGTTGTTTCATGTATAATGGTATGTGTTTTAATATATTTGAAGGTAATACTATTCTATATTGATAATACATGTCATGCCATTTCTGGTGGTATGCAGTACATCACATAACTCCTCACAGTTTGGGAGTTATGGCCTTACGAAGTTGGAGGACCCTCATGTGTTGGTTGGAAGCCCCAAAAGGTCAAAGAAGTCAAAGATCTTGCAAAGTCAATAAGGATTATTTAAATAATAAAGCGAAGTGACAAAATCAAAGAAGATTATTTAAATGATAAAGTGAGGTGACAAAGTCAAGGAGGAATATTTAAATGATAAAGTAATGGAGAATTTTCTAATTATGGAAAGTGGTTAACCCTAAAAATGAGGAAAATAGGTTAAGTGACCTAGAAATGGGTTAAGTGACCTAGAAGATGCAGAGTATAAATAAGAGGCAAGGCTCTCTCATTTTATATCACACTTGAGAATATTGAATATCTATAGGTGACTGAGGTAACCAAAGGAAATCTAAGCCAAATTTCAGAGGGAAGGTGAAGAAAAAAAGGCCATAATTCAAGGGAGGATAAATTTCTTTTGATGATGCTTTCTAAGGTATGTTATTTACAGGTCATCTCACCATTTTCGCAATAACATTTTTCTAGAATGATTCAGACTGTGAAATTGATAGGAAATTGAGGAAACATATCCAAATAGTAGTGGTAAAAAATTCAGCTTGTGGGTCATTTTATTTTTGGAGTTACACTCTGTGGCAAATAGGGCTTATGGCTAGTCCTGAAACTAATCTAAAACATGTGTTTCGGGTAAAAATGCCATAACTTATTCATAACAGATCCAAATTCAGTAAGAACAGATGTGTTGGTTATAGTACAACTGGTAGTATTTTGTGTAACATTTTTAGATCCATTCAACAAATATTATGTGCGGGGTATGATCTACAAGGTCACTCTCTAGAATAATCTAGAATTCAGCAAGGTATGTCATTTTTGCTATAACTCATTTTTTGAGAGGTTCCAAGTAGTGACACCTGGAGGAATTGCATAAAACACACTAAAGAATATTGTGTATAATTTTAAGATCTTTATTCATTACAGGTACATAGTTATGATTATTTCAAATTAGGGTTGTTGACTAATACCAAACTAGTCATGTGAGAATAAAGAAAAGTTTGATGAAAATGTTAGTCTCTTGTTGTGAAAGTTAAGGAAGGTTTGCAAGTATTTGATCATATACACCAGGTCTATTATAGAGTTACAAATCATATTTTGATGATGAAATTGATGAGAGCTTTTGGTTAAGGTACATGTTGGGTACATGATTGAGAAAAGTAGTTGATGAGTTGGCACATACATGAGGTGTATAGTTGATGACGTTGGTACATATTGATGAGTCATAGTTGATGAGTAGTTGAAACATTATTGGTACATACTTGGTACATGGTTGGATGCACTTGTTTATGGTACATGTTGATTACAGGTTGTTTGGTACAGGTGGGTGCATGGTTGATGCACTTGTTTATGGTACAGGTTGATTACAAGTTGAGGTACAAGTTGATTCATGGTTCAAGTTTATTGGTACAGGTTTACAGCAGTATATCTAACAGTGATAGTGTGACGGTGGTTCCATCATTCTACTTCTACTTAAGGGTGGTTGGATGGGGCAAGGACAGGCGGTTGTAGCCGGAGAACATAGGTGGTTGTAGCCTCCTTCTGGTTGTAGCCAGAGAATAGGGGAGTTGGAGATTCCTTTAGGTTGTAGCCTGAGAAACAAGGGGGTTGGAGCCTCCTTCTAGTTGGATCTGGAAAACAAAGGAAGTTGGTGCTTCCAATGAATGTAATTCTTCAAGATATATAAGAAAAATCATTCCATGGTTTTCTCCCGCTTTGGGTTTCCACGTAAAACACTGGTGTACTGTGTATGTGTATGATTGTTCATTTGTTCATTGCTTATTTACTCTGCAGTTATTGGATTATAATGCTACATTGATATAATACTTGGATTATATGGTTAAAAATGATTAAATTTCTCTATTACTGATTCACCCCCCCTCTCTGTAATCGAACAATCGAGAAGCAAAATTTTTTTCTTGTGTGAAAAGATGTTTTTTTTAGCACGCTCTCCAAGCCCGACAACATCAACACCAACAACAATCCTCTTCCTAAAAAATACAATATGTTTTGCTAGACCATTTGGTTAAAAGTTGCCTTATTAAGTAAGACGTCTTGAGTTCAAGTCTCTCTTTTGTTACTTTTTTTTGTAAAAGTTCATGCTCAAATTGTAGAGTGTATTTCAATTCAAGTATAAAAGTGAATCACTATATGTAGCTTTAATATTTTATTTTAGAGTTATTTATTTTGCATGCAACTTTTCTTTTATAAAGTAACTTCATTGTAAAAGTGATCCCTACTTCTATTTATAAAAGTGGTTCACTTCATAAATCAACTTACACTATCACGTGGTCCCTTGGTTATTGTTTATGCATTTTTTTAAAAGGGCATAACTCTCACATCCGAAGTTCATTTCTAGTGCCATTTTTTTTTAAACCGCATAACTTTTCAAGATATTTCCATCCAAATCATCAGTTTCAGTTTTTAAATATATATTATCTACATATTTAATATGGATTCTACAAGTAATCTCTTGCTTACCAGCACCAACTACTTCCAATGGAAATGCATACGAAATATTTATTAAGAAGTAAAGGCTTGTACCATATTACCTTGGGAAAGGAAAAATCACCCACTGATGATGATAAAAAAGTCAAATGGGATAATAGGAGTGATGGAGCATGCAGACTAATTAGAATGTCCATCTCTCCTGATTTAAGGTTCCACCTTAAAGAAATTGATGACCCCAATGAAGCTTGGGAAAAGATTGAATCTGTGTTTGGTAAACTCAACATTATTCGAGCACAACAATTAGAAAATCAAGTGCTGAAATTAAGTCCAAGTGATTTTTCTTGCATTAGAGACTATCTATCTAAGTTTAAAACACTCATACTTTTATGTGAAGAATGTGATATAGAAATGGAGGAAGAGCGTTGCATCTATATTATTTTTTCTAAGCTAGGTAGTGCATATTCTATGTTTGTATCTACCTTTTATTCCATGAGAGAGGATCTAGGGAAAGCTTATAAAAAACCCACTCTTGAGTCATTTTTTTCTTCTTTGATTAGAGAGGAAGATAAGCTTGTACAACTTGGAGTGATCAACACTGCAGGTACCTCCAACAAAGCCTTAGTTTCCCAACAGAAATCCCAAGAAGCAAAATCCTCGCTACAACGACAAGCACCATAAGGGTCCCAAACCCACTCAGACAACTTCAACTCCTAATGGTGACAAAGAAAAAAACTATAAAAATAAGAAGATTGGCATAAATTGCAACTTTTGTGATAAAAATGGTCATGATGAGTCCAAATGTTTCAAGAAGATGGTAAATTTAGAATTAGTAATGAAAAAGCACAACATCAATATTGATTCTACTTCTTCTTCTTCTTCTCATGGACATGCACATTTCACTTCTAGTTTCTCCTTCAATACAACTTCTACATCTTCTTCTTATGAGTGGCTTATTGATTCAGGAGCATCTTTTCATATGGCTAAGGATAAAGACATATTTTCTGCTCTAAATGAATGTAACACCAGTAAAATATTTGTTGGTAATAATAGATCTCTTAGTGTTGTAGGATCTGGAACAGTTCAATTAGATAATGGTCATTTCAATGATGTATTATGTGTTCCAAGTCTTTCTTGTAACCTTCTATCAGTATATCAAATCACTCATTCAGGTGAAGGTAAAACCATAGAGTTTTCACCTCACCAAGTTGTAATCAAGGATCTAAAAGATACTAAGCATGTTATTGCAACTAGAATTGCTAATGATATTACCAGGTTGTACAAGTTTGACAACTTTGGGTCATCATTTTTTTCATCAGTTTTTGTTGCTTATAGCGATGACTTGAGAAAAATTTGGCATGAGCAGTTTGGTCATCTAAACTATCGATCATTTTAAAAACTATGTAATCAACAGATGGTGACTGGTCTTCCTCCTGTTTCATGCAGATATGGTGCTTTTGTTGGTTTCCTTCTTGACAAACATCATCGGGACATTTTTGACAAACATGCATCTTGGCACGCCTTGAGCCCTTTCTAGCTTGTTCACAGTGATTTGTGCGGTCCACTTTCTTCTCGTTGTTTTTCTACGTGAAAGTATTTTTTAACTGTCATTGATGATTTTTCCAGACGTACTTGGGTTTACTTCTTAAAACTTAAGAGCAAAGTTTTTGACAAGTTTTTTTCCTACAAGGCCCTTGTATAAAAGCAATCTGGACATCAAATTCAAAAGTTAAGAACAAATAATGGAGGTGAATATGTGAACAATAATTTTACAAGTTACTGCACTACAAAGGGCATCCAAATGTAACACATTGTTCCATATACACCACAACAAAATGGTGTTGCTGAGAGAAAGAACAACACATTAAAAGAAATGGCTAATTGTATGATTGAATATAAGGGATTAAGTCTAAAGTATTGGGCGGAAGAAATCAACTGTGTAAATTACATAATCAATCGTACTCCCACAAAGGCTCTTAAAAATATAACACCGGAAGAAGCTTGGACTAAAATTAAACCAGATGTAAGTCACTTCCATGTATTTGGCAATATAACACGGGCTCACATTTCTGGTGAGAAAAGGAAAGCATTGCAACCTAAAAGTGAGAAGTGTATATTTGTTGGTTATTCTGAAGATGTCAAAGGCTATAGAATTATTAAACCACATTGTAATGAAATTATTATTAGAAGAGATGTTAAATTTGATGAAAATCTCTTGGCATGCGATCCTAATTTGATGATTGTTCCTTCTTCGGCCTGCGATCCATCTTCAATGTTTGTGCCTTCTTCTGTTCTTATTCTGGTTTCTTCTTTAGATAATGACAATAAGGATAAAAGTCCACCTCTTCCTGCTCAACTTCCTCCAGATGAGTCCTTTGAACCTGAACCAACACCAGTTCCATCGCTTCCTAGATGGGTATGTTCAACACAAGAAGCAACTGGTGGTCTTGTCGGTGATCCTTCAGATCAACATCGAACACGTTCACAATTCCAGCGAGCCTCTTCTCTTTTGTCTCAAGTTTCAGAGACTCATGATCCAAAGACATTTGCATAAGCTTTATGTCATCCAGATTGGGATACAACAATGAATGAAGAGTATCGTTCTTTAATGGAAATGATACTTGGGATCTTGTACCTCTTCCAAAAGGAAGAAAACTTGTCAGATGTAAATGGGTCTATAGAACTAAGTATGCATCAGATGGAAGTGTTGAAAGACACAAGGATCAATTAGTTTCCAAAGGATTTTCCCAAGTTGAAGGAATTGACTATAATGAAACCTTTTCCCCTATAGCCAAAATGAATTCCATCCGCCTTGTTCTTGCCCTTGTTGCCTCACATAAATGGGAGGTCCATCAGATGGATGTTAAATCCGCCTTCTTGCATGGAGATTTGAAATAACAAATATACATGGAAAAACCTCCTGACTATGTACAGAATGACTCTAGCCTTGTTTTTCACCTTAATAAATCTCTTCATCGCCTTAAGCAAGCTCTTCAAGCTTGGTATGACAAAATGGAAAATTTTCTTATTGATAATAGATTCTCTAGATGCCATTCTGATCCTAATGTCTATACCAAGAAATTAGGAAGCCATCTCATAATCCTTGTCCTTTATGTTGATGACCTTATCCTTACTAGTAGTGACTCAAAACTTTTAAACCATGTGAAAACCAGCCTTAAGAATAAATTTGAAATGACAGACTTAGGATTTTTTCACTATTTCCTTGGCCTCCAAGTTTTGTAAACTAATGAAGGAATTTTTCTTTCCCAGTCAAAGTATGATTGTGACCTTCTTCCTTGCTTTCACATGGATGATTGTAAACCATCCCCTTCTCCCTTCTAGTCTGGATTCAAGCTTACCGCCACCTATACTTCTCCTGAAGTTGATGCCAGCATGTATCGTCAGTTAGTTGGTATCCTCTTATACTTGAGACATACCCGTCCTTATCTTTCCTTTGTTATTGGTCTTGTTGCCCGATATATGAAAACAACCCATGAAATCCATTGGAGACACATACCCGTCCTTATCTTTCCTTTTTTATTGGTCTTGTTTCTCGGTATATGCAAACACCCCATGAAAGCCATTGGAAAGTAGTTAAAATGATACTTCGCTATGTCAGTGGTACAATTCAGTTTGGGATACATTACATTTCATGGGGGACTCCTTTATTGGTTGGTTTCACTGATTCATATTGGGTCGATGAACCTAATGATCAGAAGTCTACTTCAGGTTATGTTTTCATCCTTGGTTCAGGACCTGTCACTTGGGCTTGTAAGAAACGACATGATATTTCACTTTCTTCATCAGAAGCAGAGTATCGAGCAGTGGTAAATGAAATTCAGGAAGCCTTGTGGCTTTGACAGATCCTTTCAGAGTTTGGATTCTAGCAGCAGCATCCGACCAGTCTTTGGTGCAACAATCAGAGTGCTATCAAGCTCACCAAATACCCAATTCAACATTAGTGCAACAAGCACATCAAGCTACACATGCACTTCATAAAAAATCCCATTCATGATCAAGTTATTGATGTTCTCTTTTTCCATATAGAGGATCAAGTTGTAGACATTTTTACAAAGTTTCTTACAGAAGAGAAGTTTTCCAAACTTTGATCTATGTTAGGACTTCAGAAAGTTTTCATTAAGGGAGGATAGGCTCTAATGCCTCCTTCCTTCTCCTATTGTGTCACTATTGTAAATCCTTCAATCCTATCCCAAATTGTTCTTAAGGGGGGATGTTAGGATATTTAGGCACTTAGGAGTTACTTAATATCTACTTGGTCTAATGTGTCGTTAGGTAAAAGTGTGTTTCTTTAGTATGCATTTGTAGTTAGGAAATCCGACGGTCACGATATGTTCCCGACATAGAGTGATATGAAGGTTCATAATCTTCTAGATATTAACGACCATTGATATGTGGCTTAGCACTCGATTGATCCATGATCTCTATTTAAATAACATGGAGGGTCATTTTCCGATGATCGATTGTGAGAAACTCTCTTGTAAAATATCTCTGTAATATTTTTCTTTTGCAATAATAAACTGCTCCAAGTGGTTGTGTTGGCTGGGGTCGTGGATGTTTCCCTATAGGGGTTTTGTAAGTTTTAAACCTGTGAATTAAAGCAATGCATATAGATTCTTAAGAAAAACACAAATTAATCAATGGCTCATACACATAGTACACAAATATTTATACCGGAAACCCTTAATCGAGAGAAAACCTTTCAACAGTTCATTGTATTAATTTCACCATTCACCATACAATATATACAATGTTTTTAGGTATTTCATAGATACCAAAACCCTAATCCCTTAATTCAGGATTAATTTAGAAAACCGCTAAAAATAGCAAAAACACCCAAAAAACAAAATTCAGGGCGATGCCCTGAACACTGTGTGTAACCGGGGGGGGCATACCTGCCCCCCCCCCCCTTGGGACCACCCTAGGAAGAACCCGAAGCATAAGACACAAAGATTGATGGAATTTGGGATCGTCAGACGTAGTTGTCGAATTCGACGCACCCACACACACACATGCAAAAAATATAAAACATACCCAACATTCTCCCACTTGTTGTTTTCTTTGCATCCAGGGGTCCACAAGATTATATAGTCAACAATCTAGGGCATCAATGCCCATTGTTACTCTACATAAGGAGAAATTTCCTGTGCACATGGAATTTGTCAATGAATCTGCAACATTATTCAAATTGTCAACCTTTTCCAGCAACACCTTCTTTTCTTCAACCATGTCTCTCACAAAGTGATACTAAACATCAATATGCTTTGTCTTTGAATGATAATATGGGTTCTTTGCCAATAAGATTGCACTCTAACTATCACAATCTAATTTCACTTATTTTTCTACCAACCTAATACCTAAACACAATCTTTGTAACCATACTTCTTCCTTTCTTGCATGAGTGGCTGCCATGTATTCAGTTTTTGTAGTTGAGAGCGCCACTACAACCTGTCTTTTGCTCATCCAACTGATTTTTCCTCCAAATAGGTTAAACACATACCCACTTGTAGATCTTCTGCGATCCATATCTCCATCCCAGTCTGCATCAACAAAGCCATGTATTTCCACCACTCTGTCCAATCCTAGTCTTCCTTGGTAGCACAATCCATAAATGGTAGTGCCACGAAGATACCTCAAGACCCTCTTTACTACTATCCAATGCTCCTTCCCTAGTTTTGACATATACTTTCTCAAAACTCCCTCTGCATGTGCAATGTCTGGTCTATTACAGACCATTTCATACATCAAATTTCCAACTGCACTGACATGCAAAACATGGGACATGTCCTATTCTTCTTCTTGTGTCTTGGAACATTGATTTGCAGATAAATTTACACCTATAGGAATAGGAACCTTGATCAATTTACTTCCATGCATATTAAACCTCTGCAATATCGTCTCAAAATATTTTCTCTGATTCAACCAGAGTTTCTTGTTTGCACGATCTCTTTTAATCTCCATTCCCATAATGAAGTTATCAGCATCGATATCCTTCATGTCAAATTTGGAGGATAGCTTTGATTTCACCTCCTTGATCACATCCATGTTATTTCCTACCAACAACATGTCATCAACATACAACACTAAATAAATTAAGTGATTACCAACCTTCTTGGAATATACACAGTGATCAACCCTACTTCTCACATATCCAAATCCAAGGATTTATGTGTCAATCCAAGGATGTATGTTCAAACGTTTGGTACCACATCCTAGGTTATTGCTTAAGACCATATAGTGACTTATTTAGCTTACAGACCAACTTTTTATTTCCCTTCACTACAAATCCTTCTGGCTGCTTCATGTAGATTTCTTCTTCTAGATCCCCATGTAGGAATTTTATCCTCACATCCATTTGTTCCACTTCAAGATAAAAAGAAGCAACAATAGATAAAAATAAATCTAATAGAAGTTAACTTGGCAGCAGGATAAAAAAATCTAACCAAAGTCAATTCCCTCTACCTAGGAATAACCTTTTCCTATTAACCAAGCTTTGTATTTCTCCACTTTTCCTTCTGCATTAAACTTCTTCTTAAACAACCATTTTCTACCAACAAATTTTCTTCCAGCTGGCAAATCAAATATATCCCATGCCTCATTCTTATCCAAGGCATCCATTTCTTCAACCATGGCCTTCTTCCATAGTTTACTATCCTCTGAATTCACGACTTCCCTGAAAGTTTTGGGATCATCATCAGTAATAGATAAAGAAAAATTAGAACGAAAATCAGGCGGACTATACCTTTCTGGTTGCCTTCTTTCCCTCACCGATCTCCTCAATAATGGGGTATGAGTTTCTTCTTCTTCTGCTTCATCTTCTTCAGATGATTCAGATTTTCCATCATCCAACTCAAACTCTATTTTCTCAGGTTCTTCTGGCCTTGGTAGGAATTCCTGTTTGGAAACATCTTTTACCTCTCTGAAAACAACATCTCGACTGTAAACAGTCTTCTTGGTTTATGGGTTCCAAATCTTATAACCTTTCACACCATCTTTATAACCAATAAAGATACACTTTTCAGCCTTTTTATCCATCTTACTCATGTTTTCCTTTGGAACATGTACATAAGCATCACAACCAAACACTCTAAGATGTTGAAGAGAGGGTTTCTTTCCATTCCATACCTCGTGTGGAGTTTTATCATCCAACGCTGATGAAGGTGATTGATTGACCAGGTAACATGTTGTACCCACTGCCTATGCCCAAAATTCATGTTCTAACTCGACACCGCTGAGCATTCTCCTTTCTTTTTCCATCAGTGTCATGTTCATCCTTTCTGAAACTCCATTCTGTTGAGGTGTGTATGGAGTAGTATTCTTCCTTCCTATACCACACTTCTTACAGAATTCTTTGAATTCATTTCTGCAGAATTCTCCACCATTATCTGTCCTCGATACCTTTATTTTCTTCTCTGTCTGATTTTATACCAGAGCTTTAAAATCTTTAAATTTATCAAATACCTCAGATTTCTTTCTAAGAAAATAAATCCATGCGTTCCTTGAGAAATCATCTATGAATGAAACATAATACATAGATTTACCTAGGGATGGAAAAAGAATAGGTCCAAACACATCATTGTGTATCAAATCTAAGATCCCCTTTGCTCTTGTAGCACCAGATAGGAATATTACTCGATTGTGTTTACCATATATGCAATGTTCACAAAAATAAAAATCCAGAGTGCAATTAGACATACCTTAAACCATACCTTTATCGTGTAGTGTTCAAAGGACCTTTTCTCCAATATGCCCTAGTATTTGATGCCACAACATGGTCTTCTTTTCAGGGACAATATTGGTCTTGTCTCCTTCATTTCACTGCTCAGGAACAATAGAACTGTTACACCCATTAGTATAATTTCTTCTCAACAACTTGTACAAAGTTCCACATCAAACTCCCCTCATCAACACCATTTCCCCTCATACGATCTTGCAAGTGCCCTTTCCCAATAAAATATCCACTCCTACATCATCCAACTTGCTTATAGATATTAGGCTCTTGGATAGTTTTGGAATGTGCAGAACCCCAGGGAGAGTTATAATCCTTCCATATTTTAGTAGCAACTTAACCCTTCCATGTCCCATGATTTTGGTTGTCGAGTAATCTCCTAGGAATACATCACCACCATCGTATTTTTCATATTCACATAACCACTCCCTATGAGGAGTCATATGGTATGATACACCTGAATCAATTAACCATACATCACGATTTGCATGTGTACCTGTAGTTTCCAGGTAAACATCACCTCCTTCTTCAGTGGAGGTTTTCACCTCTGTGGAAGAGGTACTATCAAATCCCTTTGGTTTATCAACCTTCCTAGACTTGCAATCTTTCTTATAATGCCATGTTTTACCACACTTCCAACATTTCCTCAAAGATTTTCCTGGAGACTTATATCTACCTATAGATTTAGGTCTCCCCCCTAAAGACTTTCTAGGATTACTATCTTGGGTATGACCTCTTACAAATAAATCATAAGTGTTATGACCATCCATGATTTTTCGCCTCATCTCTTCAGATAACAAGGATGCAACTACATCCTCATACTTCAATGTAGAATTGAGTGGTACTACCAATTGCTACAACCAGATTATCCCAAGAGTCTGGAAAAGAACATAACAAAGTAATACACTTATCTTCTTCTATAATCATAATATTAACAGAGACAAGTTGAATTACTAGAGTATTAAAGGAATTTAGATGTTCTGTCACAAAATCTCCATCTTCCATCCTAAGATAATACAACTTCTTTCGAAGAAACAACTTGTTTACTAGGGACTTTGATTGATACAAATTCCCTAACTTATCCCATAGTTCCTTGGTTGTGTATTCTCCCGAGACATTCAACAACATCGAATTTTCCAGACAGAGTCGAATAGTACTCCTTGCTCTTCGATCCAACTTCTCTCAATCTTCCTTCGACATACCAATAGGTGGTGTACTAGTAGTTTGTGTACTAGTAGGTTGTGTACCATTTGACTGTGTGCCAATAGGCTACGTACCAGTAGGTTGTGTACCAAGATTCATAGGGATCCATTGTTCTTTGTCTACAAGAAGGTCCTCCATATTGAGCTTCCATAGCTCAAAGTTTTTACCATTGAAATTATCTATCTTGATTCTAGAAGATCTTGCCATTCCTCTTTCTACACTCGAATATCCACTGCAAAAGCTCCCACTAAACCCCGGTTTATCACAGACCCAAGATAAACTTGATCTATCAATATCGAGCCAAACCCTTAGCAACAAAGGCATCCCCCTGAAGCCAAAAACGAGCTCTGATACCACATGTAAGTTTTAAACCTGTGAAGTAAAGAAATGCATATATATTCTTAAGCAAAATAGAAATTAATCAATGGCTCATACACATAGTACACAAAGATTTATACCGGAAACCCTTAATGCTTCATTGTATTAATTTCACCATTCACCATACAATATATACAATGTTTTTAGGTATTCCGTGGATACCAAAACCCTAATCCCTTAATCCAGGATTACTTTAGAAAACTGCTAAAAATAGCAAAACCCACTAAAATAGCAAAAACGCCCCCCAAAAAAAATTGTGTCACTGCTCCGAATGTTGCGCGTAACGAGGGAGGGCCATACCTAGCCCCCCCCCTAGGACCCCCCTAAGAAGCACCCGATGCAAACGGAGCAAACATCGAAGGAAGTTGGGATTGTCAGATACAGTTGTCAAATCTAACGCACCCACACACACACAAATGCAAAGAATATAACACATGCCCAACAGGTTTTGCCACATGAAAACACTAGTGTGTTGATCTTTGATCTGTTTATGTGAGTGGTTACTGAAGGTGTTCATCCTCCGTTGGAATAATTGTGTTGTCGAACACTATTATGTTATGTTATTTGATATCTATGTATAGACAGGTGCTATTGACGAGTTTCTTCTGAGTATGCAGGACTCTTGACAGATTGAGGATGTCGATGGAATCAATGGACCTCCTTGGAATCTGGATCAAGTCAGAGAGTGGACTATATTGTTTTGGGTAGTTCTGTTTATGCATATGTGGCATATGATCGGGTATATTATGATGTTGTTTATGGATCGTTGACAACATTTCATTTACGGATGCAGGATGACGATTGATTGCTAATTAGACTCACATAAGGAGTAAATAGGCCATGCACAACAACCATATATTGAGGAAGAGGTGTGGCAATAGGCCTACCACAACCTACTAGCACTCCCACCGTAGCTCAAATTGTAGGTTAACGATTACCTAGTTCGAGAGATCCACAATGTCGTGAGGGAAAATTGAGACAATCGCTCATGGAGATTCTAAGGGGCGTGCAATAAGGGAGGGTCCTTATTCTGTAGAGGCCCTTAGTCTCTCACAAGGTCACCTGATGGATTATTGACTCCAAGGGTTGGACAACTACCAAAATCAGTCAAAGGCGAGTGGCACCTTTGAGCATGTAGTGCATCTTGAAGAGAAACTCGCATAAATAAAACTTGAATGAAGGTGAGTGGAACCCTTAGAGCACAGAGTGCATCTTGAAGGGCACATCACAATTTTTAATAAAGGTGAGTCAATGAACCTATGTGGCTATTGTCAGTGTTTCATGGAAACCTACAAAGGAGATCTAGCTAAAGCAAGTACAAACAAAGATTATCAAGAAAGGAAGAGAGATTCAATATGGAAGAATGAGAAAATATATTCACACTACTCCAATGAGTTGATGATTGATACATAGATCATGGTCAATATGATACAATGAATGAGTGGAATACACTCATATATAGGGCAAAGCATTACATAATTAAGAAAAACAATCAAGTAGTTAGCTTTCCTTAGGAATGCATACATGCATAATAGTGATGGTAAAAATAGAAAGTCTAAAAATAGAACTAGTCAGTTAACTCCCAATGAACTAGTGTTACTCCCACTGAACTAGTGTGTCAAAAATAGAAATTTCTCCAACACCCCCCCTAAACATCACTATGGAGTAAAAAATGAGTCCCAGCTACTAGCCCATTTTAGGTACTCATGTACAATGCAACTAATAAAAACTGAATAAAAGTGAGGAAAGAGGGAAAACCACATGGGAACAAAACCCCCCCTCAAAAGATAATGTATCAAAAGAAGAAAATGACAACTGCTAGGCAACTGTGTTCTTCACTGCGAGACGATACCGCAAAATCTGAAACTTCTGCTCCATGAAAGTCTTTGTGAAGATGTAGAAATCTTTATTGATCTGATGAAGTCCTTTGGCAACCTGTCGAGCCTTGTACTTCTTGATCCTGTGGACCCATCTACACCTGAAAATATTCCTTTCTAGTGGACGTGGAACCAGATTCCAAGTTTGGTTCTGTAGGAGTGATTCATACTCCTTCTGCATGGCTTCTTGCCATAATGGATTTCCCACAACCCTATTGTAGTTATGTAGATCAGTAGATTGAACCATATAGCAATGCATGGGCATCGCAGGTTCTGAAGCTGAAAATAGATGAGAAGGCTCCTCATGCTGAGATCGAGTCCTCCTCGAATCCAATGGATTCCCTGCAAGGTTGTCTGTTGCCTGAAGTGTGGTATGTGCCTTCTTGGGCATCTGTTGAAGCTTTGATGTTGGCTTCTTATTTGGATGTACTACCTACTTATTTCCATGTACAGAATCTGAGTGTATGGAATCATCTCTGATGTCTGAAACTGATGGAAGAACGAGAGTATATGCATGTTGCACTGGAGGTGCATGCAAAGTACTCTTGTTATGTGTAAGTAGAATAGAGGAG